>CATIWR010076535.1:0-39381 GCA_949677035.1 Omphalea diandra | reverse complement strand
TACTCATCTCTTAGGCAATTTTCAATATTTCTCCCTCTTTTGTAATATTTCACTTTGTAGTCCTTTTCTTAGTGAAATATAATTTTGGTAGTGTCTGAGGACGTAGGCATAATTGGTCGAACCTCGTTAAATTCTGGTGTTCTTATTTTTATTTTCAATGGCTATTTTGTAGGGTATAGTTGTAGTGATATATTGTGCTGTTAAATTACTATTAGGGTGATTCTGTCTGAGGAGATTGGGTTTTAAGTGGGACCATTTGTGACCCCTCTAATCTTTCATGGGAATGAACTATAGTGTGGTTTTACAGTACAATCTTTCACTCTCTATTCACCTATAAATTTATTAGGTGAATTTGGTGGGTGAAATATTAACCTTATTCCACAACATATGTTGTATCATTATGTGTCTAGCTTATTTAAACAAAAGATTCAAGTCATTTAGATAAGTATATCTAAGGTTATTATTGTGATAGTGTAGCAAGGTCAGACTGTTATATAAGGAAAATATGCATAAATACTAGGTCCACTTGCATAGATCATGCCATAGTTGAATACCAATCATTCATAATCACCTTCACATACTTATAACCATGTATGTATTAAATGTTAGGATCTAAACACTTTGAGGATCCCTAAAGAAAGAACCAAACCTACCATAAAGGTTAGTCACATCAAAAGTTGAGTAAAAACCATAATTATATTCTAATGTATATGTGTGATAATTTTATGATATGATTATGTTCTAATACATGTATATGTGATTGAATTTTTACATTTTACATTATGATTATGTTCTAATACATGTATATGTGATTGAATTTTTACATTTTACATGTGAATACAAGTCAAGTGAGAATTATATACTTTCAATGATTATTTGGTATACCATTGTGAATGAATACTTGCATACGGAACTAAAAGGATGTTGTGATCGGCTTGTCAACCACTTGCAAATCACTTGAAAAATGGCCAATATGTCCTATTGGCACATGTTATTGATCAAATGATTCACTTGCTATATGTTGGCCAGCAAAATCAAATGTCACTTGAATCATATGAATTCCCTGAAGTAATGTTGCCTTACATAGTCATGACAAAAATCAATCTATTGCATTTGCACTTGCATATTCAATTTTTAAACTTCTAATGTATTTGCATGATAATTTGATTATTTGTTATGTCATAAGAATTTGATTAATATTTTTATAGAAATCACAATTATGTTTTTCAGATATTGAAGCATAGGGTTTAGATACTTTGGTGCATAGAGTTTTGCATAGAGACACATAGACCACAGGTCGTCGGCTAAATTCCAACTCTCTCTCTCCTTATGTCATATACATATATCTATATAGGAACTTATTTATGTTTACTAGCCTTGAACATTAAATAACAAATATATGCATTAAATACATGTTGGATTGTGTATGTATGATGAATAAACCTTTATGCATATGTATTTTTGGACATTAATTGTAAATGAAAAATAGTTGTTACATTCCATCCCTCTATAATTTCTTAAATGCTTTGGAGAGAAACATCCCCAAATCTATAAATTATCTCAATGCCTAAATTGCATTCACATCGGTTGTCTGACCCTTTTTAGCATGTGGTTGTGATGGGGTGCTTCTTCTACCCCATATTGTCTCTTTGACTCAGACTCTAATTCTTTGCCTCGCAAACCAACCTCTATATGGTCTTTGAAAATTTTTGCAAACATGCCCCTAATTCTGGTACCAATATTAGGTAACTCCTCTCTAATAATCATTTGAACATGTTCTCTCTCAATTAGTTTAGTATTGGCCTTAGAGGTCGTCTTCATGCATCTTTTGATGTGGTCATTGATGCTTTCACCATTTTTATGCTTTAAAGACTCCAAATCTTGTAGAGTGACCTCTAAGTTTGAATTATAAGCATAGTGCTTCTCAAAAGCCTTTATTAACTCTTTCCAATCTTCCTTAGTAGTATTTGGCTAATTGAAATACCAGGTCTTAGTAAACCCTTCTAATGACAGCATAAAAAGCTCTAACATAGTGTTTGTTAGCACCCTAAAAGCAAACTAGCATATACGAGCGAATGCAGTTCTTTGCATTATAAGTTCATGTGAACTTCAAGAGCTCAAGCATGTAAAATTTGGCTAGAAGATTCTTAGGTTTGTGAGTAAGCAATTCCTTAATATCTGCTCCTCTCTTAAAACATTTTGCATCTAAGGCCTTTTGAGTTTTCACTGACTATTTAGCAAACTCATCAAATCAAGTACTCTCATTCTCATTCTCTAAAATAGTAATGGTGCTCTCATCTTCCCTGATGAGCTTATCTAATGATACTCTTTCATCCTGAATAGGTCATCATCGATCACCACAAATTGGGGTGCCTCCATTGGTGCTTTCCTTTTATCATTTTTGCTAGTAGAGGCATCTCTTTTCCTTAAAATCTTATTAACATGATTATTCACCTCCTCAACAATCTTCTTTTCCATCTTACAATTAATGTCGACCGTTATCTTATCCAAAATCTCTAATGGTATGGTAATTTCCACAAGTAGATCAATTCTTTGGATTGGGCATAATGTATTAGTTTTCCTAACAAGTTAGTTGTCCTTTCTCTTTCATGAGGGTTTGGATAGAGCCATGATGGTTGTAAGACAAAGGTTATTTGTATGATGCATGTACAAGTAATCAATGCATATATGCATGACATGCGTGATATGCACATGTCATTTATAAAAGATCCTTCCACCCTTATTCCTCCCATACATGAGTTCTAGAGGCTCAGTCCTATGAGGGGTCTCAATCATAGGAGCGATCTCAATCTTCTACCAATAAGAGGTGTAGAATGTGCGTGGGCATTTTGGACCAAAGAAAGGTCAAAGTCTTAAAAGAATATTCACAAAAGGACTATATCATTACAAGGAAGGATATCTATTACATTATTTATAATGGAATATTTATAAAGAGAATGGAAATCCCTTTAGACAGAAAAAAAAGGGATGTACATAACTATTCTTTACATAGTGAGCTTAGGGATACATAAATGCCTACATGAGAGGTATTTACATCGAGAGGAGATTACTAATTGTGTTCCTTGAAAAATGTCGACCCTTCCTTTTAAAGGAGAACTGCAAACAAAAGGGAATCCTACTTCAAGATGTTGTTAGTTCCTACATGCTCCTATTAGTTAAAATGGTTGTTGAAGTTGATGGCTCTCATAAGCATGAGGGATGATTGTCATAACCCTTCATTGAAAATGCTTAAAAGATACTAGGCTTATGAGTGATTGATGATAAGTGTGTGCTATATAAAAATCCCTAAACTGTAAGTGCATAAGTCAGAAGTAATAAAGTGTACTTTTTAAGTATGGATATCATTTCCATAAGGATCAAATTTAAATACTAAGTATCATGTATCTTGTATTATATAGAGAATCAATAATAAATGATAAGTTTAATTTGAAAATAAAGTAAATTAAAATGTTGATAAAGATGAGAGGTAATCACTAGGTAAGAATAGATAGGGGTTTAACTTCACTTGAGAGCCCCTTATAGGTCTATTAATCTTATCTAATTGGTTCATGTAACAAGTAGTGCTATAAAGTCACTAAGGTGGTCAATTAATCTCTCTTTAGTAGAAATTGACATATAAGAACCTGTTAGTTAAAGGTTCCTCAACTCAAAAGACAAACATCATGCAATTGCCTCTTAAATCAAGCCTCTAGAGATAGCAATGGTTTGTTAAGGTTTCTCAATTCAATAACAAAACAAGGAAATTATAGAAAGCTTCATTTTATGAAAAACACTTCTCAATTATCGATTCACAAATCTAAGATAATAAATGACCAATTGATCAAATAATAAACAATTAATAATTTATAGTACAATCAACATAATAAACCAAATATTTGGATTAAGAAAACCCTATGAAAGTCATATAAGATCTGTTGGCAACCCTAGCCAATGGAAATTTCATTTATAATAAAATTAGGAGAATTAAAGAAAACAAATGATTCAGCCACAATAACAGCCATGAACTTCTTCTTGATTGCTTGATTATTGGCACCTTCTCTCTCTAAAATTTTGATGTAACCCTAGGTTGATCAATAATCCCATCCTTTGGTCATTCCCTCATATATATCTCCCTTATTTTTGCTCTTAAATTGTCATTTTCTCATCTATTTGAATAAGGAAGCTTGAATATCTCAAAAAGGAAAAAACAATCCCTTTCATATAAACGTCTAATTTGAGGCTTACAACGGCATACGACAGTGTGCCTATCATAACATAGTATTGCTACAATGTGATAACTTTTACATTATTAGCTTCTTATGGCACACGCCTATTCTTATGGCCATGCATTGTGTATGGTAACTGCCTATTTGAGTTGCTTAAGTACACAACTGTGTCTACAAGTTATGTCTTTTTAGAGTTTCCTACCTCAACAAGCCTTTAAGGCACACAGTCATGTCTCCTAATGGTGTTTCACCTTTTCTACTTCAATCTTCACTATTTCCTTCTCTCTGTCTTACAAAACAACAACACCCATGAATTAAGTCAATTGTTAAGAAAAATTTAGGGTTTAAAGCATGAGTTTCATGAGAAAACACACCATTAAAACATGATCAATATAATACCAAACAAATTCCCCCAAACTTGAACTATTGCTTTTCCTCAAGCAATCATTTTCTTGCTAATGCACAATTCAATGACTCCTATGGTTAAACTTGAGTTTAAAAGTTTTAAAGAACATTTATGTCAACTATAATTATGAATTTCTTTGATTAAGCAATTTCTTTCAAAATAATATAAAGTTCTTCATTAATCATATCTTATTCGCAATCAATCAATAGAGTGTGTGTGTTACTTGGCACCATAATTCATTCATTAATTTGATCCCTTCATATAGTCATAAGAAGTAAGACTCTAGCTTGATTCCTATGAATTACATATGATCATAAGCAAACAAATTCACCGTTCTTCGCTAATGTAGAACTTAGCAATTCGAGGACCATAAGGTTTTTAATTAGCTTGTAATGTAGCCTTTTGGGTTAAGCATCCAAAGGGTGATCAAGTCCAAAATAAGAGAAATCATGTTAGAGCATTAGTTATAACATCAACATGATGTAGAAGATTACCATATGATTACAATTCATAGTTATTTCTTATGAAACATCCATAAAACCTTATTATTCTATAGGTGACTTAATTTCTCCCTTGCTTTTCCTTTTATCATTTTACTTTTTTTTTTTCTAAAGATGGTTGAGTTTAGCAAATGGCACATTTAAAGTACCAAACTCTCAAGATGCCACCCCCAATTTTAAGTTGATTTGTTTTTGTGCAAAAGATACAAAACATGAACCTTTTTATACATTCTTCAAGACAAATGCACATAAATGATTGAAGGCATAACATGTCATTGCATAACCATGTTCTAACTTTATTCAGTTGACAGAAAAGTAAAGGCTCTTTAAGTTATATGGTTATAATGATAGATATAGGTGATCGAAAGAAAGGTTTATTATACTCATAAGTTAGTACTCATTATGGCTCAAAGGGGTAACAAGGGATAATATAAAGAAAGGTGTGGATGGGTATCAATGGGATAGTCAAAAAATGCTTTAATGATTTCACTAAAATTGCCAAGTTCTAAGATCTCACCTAAAAAGGTGTTTTAGCAAGTTCTAGCATATGTAGAGGTGTCCTGTAGCCTAAGGTTATGTGATTTTAAAGATCGCATAAACAAAATTCCTATTTTGCCAAGTGTGCATAAATGTGCTTAATCAAATTTTGAATAAAAATATGATTGTTAAACTAAAGACATTATCACACGAGAAATTAGCCTAACCAATTCCAAATAGTAATTATAAATTTTCTTCATCGATTATTCTTCTTAAACTCGCAAACCAAAATTAACCACAATAATTGAAAAATTGACAATAAGCACAAAAAGGACTAATTGAAGACACAAAGGCAATAATACCATCAAGTGTAGGCATGAGTGAAATTTAAGAATGGTTAAGTGAAGATAGGAAAAATTCAAAGCAATCCCCTAAAACATAAATTTAATTATCCCTCATGAACAAAAAAAAATAAGCAAAATAATGTGAAAGGAAACTGCCCTTGCATAATGATAGATGAAAGCGCAAAATTCAGTGATGTTCAAGTAGTGTAACTCAACTACCAAAAAAAAAAAAACATTAGCACACAAGTATGCATCATGAAGAGACTAACAAAGGAAAATTACACATCACAATCCACAAAGGTGCATAAATAGAACACAAAGCTCTTTTCAATCACAACCTAAATGCATCATAAGTCCACTTGGTGCAAACACGAGAAAATTAAAAACTACATGAGAAAATAAAAAGTGCATGGAAACTAAAAAAGGGATAGACATTAAACAAAATAGAATAGCACAATAAAAGATATGATGATCAATCCATGGGTGGTGGCAATGGTTGAAATCTAACATGGCCGGAGAAGGTTTGTAAGTGCTCATTGATATCCTAATATGTAAATCCAAGTGGGCATGTTGGTGGTGAACATCTTGCTCAAAAGTAATTTAGCGAACATTCATGTGCTCTAAATGCGACTCCATCCTTTAAGGATCATTTCTAATTGTCCCATGAAAGGTGGAGGTAGAACATGAGTGAAAGGCTCCTCTATAGGTGGCTATTAGGCTTTAAGGCTCTCTTTATCACTCCCTTCATTTAGAGTTTCTTGAATAAGCACATATCACTCCACATCCCTCTTCACAACCCTAATCCTCATCATATTATCATAAGTGAAAAATATGACACCCCCTTTACTAATCATTTAAAATTTTCTCTTATCTATCCAATGTCATTAAAAGACATGGTTTCAATTTTTTTTTCAGTTGTCTCTTGTTCACAACATAATAACTATTTACAACAAAGTATAAATGGCTAAACCAGCTAAAATACTAATAGACTGCACCAACCTCTCTTAGACTGCTAGACTGCAACTTCGAAATGTCACTGGATGCAGTCTTTAGTCTACTCTTCCTGAAATAAGATTTCATGCAAAATAGTGAGCTTGCATAACTCAGTAAGTAAATGCATAATGATACTTCAATCTCAAATAACATAACAATATTTAAACATAAATAACTCATCATCATATCCACGTACGAAATAAAGAGTTTTTCCTCTTAAATGCCACATATGCTATCAAAGGTTATTGCCACAAATAATATAACAACATTTAAACATAAATAACTCATTATCATATCCATGTACGAAATAAAAAGATTTTCCTCTTAAATGCCACATAGGCTACCAAAGGTTATTACCACAAATAACATAACTACATTTAAACATAAATAACTTATCATCATATTCATGTACAAAATAAAGAGTCTTTACTCTTAAATGCCACATATGCTATCAAAGGTTATTGCCATAAATAACATAACAACATTTAAATATAAATAACTCATCATCATATCCTTGTACAAAATAATGAGTCTTTACTCTTAAATGCCACAGATACTGTCATAAATTGCTGCCACATAGGCTATAGATATCACTGCCACAAAGGCTTTCATTTTTAGTTGCCACATAGGTTATAAATATTATTGCCACATACAAGGTTATATATTATTGTCACACATGCTGTAGATATCATTGTCACACAGGCTGTTGAATATTATTGCCACACAGGCTGTTGAATATTATTGCCATATAGGTTGTAATATATTATTGCCACATAGGCTGTTGAATATTATTGCCACACATGTTGTTTAATATTATTGCCATACAAGATGTTGAATATTATTGCCATATAGGCTGTTGAATATTATTGCCACACAGGCTATCAAATAATATTGTCACATAGGCTATCTAATATTATCGCCACACAGGTTGTTATATATATTATTGCCACAAAGGCTATTATGTATTATTGCCACACAGGCTAGAGATATCATTGCCACACAGGCTATCAAATAGTTTTACCTGCCAACAATAGCATATATTAGCCTTTCAACCAAACAACTATAAATCTAACAAAATTTCAGCAATATAATGACTAATCATAACACCCATAACTTTGGAAGCTCATATCACCACATACTCCTATTCTCAAGTCATAATTTATCAACATCTCATAAAAATAAATAAATCAAGAATATAACAATCTTTCATCTATATATGCCATAATATCATCACATTAAACAACATTTCATTCCATTGAGTATAAGTTCATGGCATTTAACCAACCACACATATAGTACCATTAGCTATTTACTTACCTCCTCCTTCAAGCTTATTTAGCCATGGATGGTCCCAGCTTATTCCCATTATTATCCTTAATGTCTCAAGGACCTGTTTCAATACACCAAATCAATTCATGATGATAAAGTAAGATTAAACTATGGCATAATTCATGCAAGTGGACCTAGTATTTATGCATATTTTCCTTATATGGTAGCCTAAGCTTGATATACTCTCATAGCAATAACTCCATATATGTTCATCCAAATTACTTGATTATTTTTTTTCAAATAAACTGGACACTTAATTTGGCATATGATTTGGGACCTATTGGTCCATCTTCCTGTAATTCATTTGACATATGATTTGGGACCTATTGGTCCATCTTCCTATGATTTGCAATTGTTTGAGAAGTTGGTCACAATGCCCCTTTAGTTCCATACGCAAGTGCTTATTCACAAATGATATGCCAAGTAATCGTTAAGAGCATTTAATTCTCACTTGGCCTGTATTCCCATGTAACATGTAACAATTCAATCATATATACATGTAATAGAACATAATCATATTATTTCCATGTAACATATAACAATTCAATCATTCTCACTTGACTTATATTTTCATGTAACATGTAACAATTCAGTCATATATATATGTAATAGAACATAATCATATCATTCCCATATAACATGTAACAATTCAATCATTCTCACTTGACTTCTATTTTCATGTAACATGTAACAATTCAATCATATATACATGTAATAGAACATAATCATATCATACAATTATCACATACACCTATTAAATCCAATTATGGTTTCTACTCACCTTTAGATGTGACCAACCTTTATGGTAGGTTTGGTTCTCTCTTTAAGACTTCCTCAAAGTGTTGACATCCTAGAATTTGATATGTACATGGTTACAAATATGTCAAAATGATTATGAATGCTTGGTATGCAGTTATGGCATGATTCATGCAAGTGTACCTAGTATTTATACATATTTTCCTTATATGGCAACCTGAGCTTGCTACACGGTCACAGTAATAACTCCTGATATACTTATCCAAATGGCTTGATTCTTTCTTTCAAACAAACTAGACATACAATGGAACACCATATTCAAATTTCAGGCTAATATCAGATACACATAAAATGTAGTGAATTTTTAAGTTCTGCCCTGTTGTAATATCATCTCAGTTTGAGTAGGTCTTACATTCTTAAGCATATCTCAAATTGTACAAATAAAAATTGTAATAATAATCTACCATCAGTTACAAAACATATAAAGGAACATTTTTCATGTTTTACTCATTGTCTAATTCAGTCTATAAGGTCACCAAAACAAAGGACCAATCTTAAGATAAGAAGGTTTGTAACATGTTGACAACTAGTCATGATGAAGGGATAACATCTCAACAACCATACTGAATTTGGAAAACCTATTTCACAGGTATGTACATCATACATAAATGTACAACTTTTAGGTTTGGACAATTATCAAATTCTGAATATATGGCTATCAAATTATTGGAAAACAGTTTTAAAAGAAATGTGAGGTTTCACCCCGGTACAGAGTCAGTCCTAATCAATAAGCCATAACTCTTTCCACACAGCAAATCAATCAAAACTGGCTTACTGGTGTTTATAGAGGACATAATCCTATAAATTTTATGTTTTATACTTGATCAAAATCAAAACATAAAGCCATCAAAATATAAGAAAACAGAAGATTGAGATAATCTCGGTTCGGATTTGACCCAGTCCTACTGAAGGAGTCATATCTCCTCACATACACAAAATCAAGCAAAACTATTTCATGCACATTTATATGATACATAAAGCTATGTATTTTGCATTTTTCCTAATTTCCTCTTCTAGGGTTACAAAATGATGGGTGCAAAATTCTACTATAACAGCAAAATCCAACAGAATCAGCTCTTGTTCTCTTGGATTACAACTTTCATCCAAAAGATCTACCTTAATTACTCCATAATTCTCACCAACCATGCATGATTAACATATCATGAGAGGTTAATTCTAGTTGAGAAGAAGATAAATTTACTTACCTACTATTCCATAATTGGAAAACCTTAGGCATCTCACTCTTCTCCCTCTCTTATTCTTCTTCTTCTTCTTCTTCTTCTTCTTCCTTTCTTTCTTTCTTCCTTAGCTCTCTCTTTGTTTCTGCTATAACTCACAATTTTTCCTCAAATATGACCCTAATGGTATGTATTATTTTCTTAAATAAATCAAAAGATTGGAGCTGGTTTCCTATTGGTTAAAAGTTAAAAGTTTTGCTTTTAGTCCCTCTTCTTCACTCTTTAAGCACTTCCATCCATCTCCTAATTCCTAGATGCTCCTTATACTTTTAATTAAGCTCTAAAACACCATTATTTATTATACTATAACATGCACACAACATAAGACAATTTGTCATGCAACTATACAAACACTACATATATGTTCAAGTGTCCTAAATGCAACGGTACAAGTGTTATTATCATGCTTCTACAATTCACATGTCTAAATGATTATTTATCTAATACATATGTTTATGTGGGATTTCATGTCATTTATGTAGTGAATATGTTCATGTGATAATGCCAATAAATGTGGATAGGGATGTTACATAAAGCCTATGGAAGAAGAAGCTTAGTAAAGATTCTATGTTAAGCATCATTTAATAGTGATGAAATGGTCTCTACATTTTAAATTTTGTAATTAAGGAAGAGTTAAAGTGCAATGGATTAATTGAATTAATATATATAGTGATGTATGAGCCCTAATTCATACAAGAGTTAATTATAATATATTAGATATATTACATTCCATAAAGAGTTATGGATTTATTATATACCAACCCTTAATAAACTTTCTAAGGGTTGTTTCATGTGGGACATGAAATGATGTAAGAGTTTCATGTTGTTCTTAACTAATTGAATATGTGATGCTTATGAGAAGTATGTTGTAAGTTTATAAAATATCCATAAGTAGTCATTAGATATTTATCTACATTTATTTTGAACTAAAATGTTTATCTTAAAAGTAATCACTGGGCCTTAAAGAAATTATAGTTTTTAAAAGAAATAGTGAGAGCATAATAGTTCAAATATATAAATTAATACCTATATTAAACTAATTGCTTTATGCCATTGTATTAAATGCACCATAAGCCTGATAAACATTAGTCTCAAAAAGAGGTAGTATATGTCATAAACTAGAAACTTGATATGGATCAATTTAAAGTTGAAATGACATATCTCCCATTTGATAAGACCTATTATAAGCAATCAATATATGATATTAATTCTTAGCTAAGTATGGGGATATACGCCATCATAAAGCTAAAAGATTATTAAACAATATGTTGTTTAAAGAACTGCAAAGCCATGCTCAAATAAAAAACGTGTTTATGGATTTAAGCAAATCTTAAGTAGTTAGTACATCCATATTAAAATAGTAATCAAATGATTTGACTTCATTATGTAGAACCTAGCTTGGGAGGTTGATGAACCAATCTTGTTTTGATGATTACAAACATATTTAAAAGCTAACTCTTATCCAAGTTAGTGTGTAAAATCTTACAGGTACCTCAACCTTCTGATCCAAGGCTTTTGGAAAAAGAGTTTGGTTTAAAACTTTAAGCATTCAAAGCCAACAAGTGTTGTTGCAATTCAATAGGCATTGTGACTTCGTTAATGGATGTTGAAGATTCTCAACAGGCATTGAAGTGACAACCAAATATGAGTAAAGTCTTATGGACCTCTCAACCAATGACTCTCTCAAGAATTAATAGGCATTGGATGACTCAAACTCTTGAGCTTCACAAGTTGACCTTTACAATAGGCATTGCATTTTCACAATAGGTGTGGCTCATCAAGACCTTAATAGGCATTGCATTTTCACAATAAGTGTGGCTCATCAATACCTCAATAGGCATTGCAATTTTGTAATAAGTGTTGAACTAAATGACTTGATATGAATAGAACTCTTAAAGCCTAAGCACGAGCGGTGACATTTTACCAATAGGCATTGGTAAAGATCCCAAGCAAAGCTCAAGGTTCTATACCCTCTAATGAGGCACCTTCATATTTGCAACAAGCATTGAGATCCTTTTCAATAGGCATTGAAAGTAAACCAATAGCCATTGAAGCATTGTAGAAAAATTGAAAATTAAAGCATCAAGTTCACATCCTTCTAGAAACTTCAATGGGCATTGTCCATATCTCAACAGAAGTTGAAGTTGAATTCCAATAGGCGTTGAGAAGCTCCAACAGTCATTAAAGGAGTTAGTGACTAAAAAATTGAGAAAGTTATAAGAAGAACATCTTGGCAAATCTCTATATAACAGCTAGTTCCAATAGGCATTTTAATACAAACAACGAGCATTGAAGTTGTTTTTTCACCCAACAAAGGGCATGGAGATTGTCCAACAGACATGGAATGACTACTTTATGACATGGATGGATAGCCTTCTTTCTAATGGCTAGTTTCGTGTCTCTACCTATAAAAAGACTATCATACAACATAATTAAGTAATGAAAAATAAGAGAAAATGGTCAAAAGCGAGTATATTATGTTGTGAAAGCAATCTTTAATAAAATGGTGAAAACATATGTTATCTAGTTTCAAGGGAAGATCATTGTCAAAATCTTCCATAAGTCACCTTCAAAATAAAGTTGAAGAACAAACATTAAGGCATCTCTCAAAAACCTCTACCAAGTCAAGCAATTATTGTGAGTGTATTCATTATTGTTTATTGCTTGAGTAAGAGTATTACTTCTAAGCTTTAAGTTATAAATTCTTTAAAGAAAGTTTTTGGTTTAAGAGATCTTAGAAGGTCTAAAACCATTATTGTGAAAGTTTTAAGGTAGTACCTACAAACTACTTTAGGAAACAATTTTAGTAGCACCTGGAAGTCTACTTGTAACGGTTTGGTAGTGCCAAAAAAACTACTATTGCAAAGGTGATTAATAGCACCTAAAAGTTATATGGATAGTGAAAGGCTCTAGTGGGAAGACCAAAGGAGGGGACATAAGTAGCATTGTGTTGAATCTCTATAAATTGATTGTCTTAATTTCTCATTATTTTTGCATACAATTTTAATTACTTTTACTTGCTATTTACCTATTCAACCCTCTTTTCTAAGCATCAAGGGACAACAAGTGGTATAAAAGCTTGTCTCTTTATCAAGGAACATGGTGATTCATATAGAATCACAATCAATCCACAAGCCACTGTTCATTAAAGAAGATGACTACGGGAATTGGAAAAATTGTATAAAAATCTTTCTAAAGAGTGAAACTATAGATCTATGGGACATTGTCGAAGAAGGAAGATAAGTTTCAACTAAATTAGTAGGAGTTGTTCTTGTTCCTAAGCCTAAAAGTGAATGAACAATGGAAGAAAAAAAGGCAAATTTGAAAAGTATATGAGCCATGCACATTCTCTTTTGTGTTATCCACAAATCTTAGTACGCAAAGCTACAAACGTGCATATCAACTAAAGAAATTTGGACACTTTACTAACTCAACATGAAGACATCAACAAAATTAAGAAGAAAAAGATACAAATGCATACTTACATGAATAAAACATTTGTATAACAGCCTGGTGAATCCATTAATGAGATGTACAATATGTACATTGACATAGTGAGCACTCTCAAAATTCTTGGGAAGTCAAACTCCAACAAAGATATGGTCACAAAGATTCTAAGAACTCTTTCGAAGGACAAGTGGGAAGCCAAAAAGATTGCAATATAAGAAACTAATAAGTTGGAAGTCCTATCTCTAGATGAACTCATGGGAAAGATTTTAACACATGGAATCACTCTTGAGAAGACATTTGAAATCTTTAGAGTGAGAAAGAAAGATTTGGCCCTAAAAGCCAAAGAGGTACTCTCTGAATCCCCTTTTTCTTCTTATTTGTTAACATCTTCTTCTAGTGATGATGAAAATAATAGTGAAGATGAGCAAATTGCCCTTATAACAAACAAAGTAAAAAGATTTATCTTAAAGAGCAAAAGGGCAAGGAGATGCAAAAAGAAAAAGTAGTAAAAGTCAACTCATTTGTTATGGATGCAATGGGAAAGGACACATCAAGTCCCAAGGTAAAGAAGAATAATGCTCCTACTAAGAAATACACCTCTAAGAAAGATAAGAATGTGTACAATGCCACTTGGGATGATACAAGTGACTCTGAACCTTATGAGAGGACACTAGAAATGAGCTAGCTAATCTATGTCTCATGGCAATTGAGGAGAGATCTGAAGAATCTGTAAGTGAGCACTCCTCTAGAAACGATAGTGACAATGATAGTGGGAATGAGGTAAATCCTCTTGATTCTTATGCTAGAGATGAGCTATATTCAAATATCACCAAGTTGACCATGAAAGTTGAGACTCTCAAGTTTAGCATCACCACTCTTAAGAAAGATAACAAATCCTTGAAGGATTATGCTAAGAGTCAATAGACTCTAGCTAAGGAGGTTGAGTCTCCAGCTACTGAGAATTCTAAGCTCAAGGATAATCTTAACAAGTTTACCAAAGGAAAGGAGAAACTAGCCTCCATCCTTGAAGTTTAAAGGAGCCCATCCATTAAACATGGATTTGGATATAATGCTTCTGCAACTATTAGTCCTTCTACTTATAAGACAGTCTTTATCAAGGATAAGTAAGTTAGCACGCCTAAACCCATGAAAATGCTAAAAGTTTCCAAGAAGGGAAATGCCAAGACCAATGGCATAAAGGTTAAGTCTCAACCTATTCACATATAAATGAAACATGCTCCTTCTAGAGCCAACTATGCCTATATGTATTATTCTTACAAGCCTAAGAGGTAAAGTCTTCAAAGGCATAGAAATTGGTATTATCATATATATAGGTATACATCTTACAAGAGAGCACCTCATAGGAGAAATACTCTTAGACAATAAGCTTAAATGAGTTACAAATCTCATAAACACTATATGCATGCTTCACTTAGAAATAAGACACTAGTGCACTTCAATGGTGAATGCTTTTATTATGGTATTTATGGCCACTTTGCCTATCATTGCCTTCTAAAAGGCACAATGAGTAGATGGCTAAAACTAACCCTTTAGGACCTAAGAAAATTTAGGTACCTAGGACTTAATTCTCTTTATTTTAGCAGATGTGCTTGAAATCCCATGTTGGAAAGCAAAAGTGGTATCTTGCTAGTTGATGTTCAAAGCACATGATAGGAGAAAAATGAGTTATTCACTCAATTAGAGAAATCAGAAGGACTAGAGAATGTATCATTTGGGGATAATGGGAAAGACAAAGTCATTGGCATAGATAAAGTTGGCAAGGATGTTGATTCATCCATTCTTGATAAAGTTTTGCTTATTGATGGACTTAAACATAACCTACTGAGTGCAAGTTAGCTTGATGACAAAGGCTTCAGAGTTATGTTTGAAACACAAGCTTGCTATGTGTCAAGGATGAGTGACAACAAAATTTTGTTCATTAGTAGGAGAATTCATAACATTTCAGTCATTGATTTAAATTCTCTCATTAACCATAATGCAAGGTGTCTTATAGTGATTTAAAGTTTTTATAGTGAATGAATGTAAAACCTAGCATAAAAGGCTAAGACATGCTAGCATGGAACTCCTCAATAAGCTAACAAAGAGAAACTTAATTGAAGGTCTGCTAAAATTCAAGTTTGCAATGAAAGGAGTTTATGAAGCATGTCAAAAAGGAAAATAAGTAAAATCTTCATTCAAAGCCAAGAATAAGGTAAGTTCAACTAAACCCTTGCAATTGCTTCACATGGATCTGTTTGGACCATCTAGCTTGTCTAGCTTGGGAGGCATGCATTATGCATTTGTCATAATAGATGACTACTCTAGGTTTACTTAGGTGTTGTTCCTCTCACACAATGACTCTTTTTTTTTTTACGCATTTAAGACATTTGCCAAGAGAATTCAAAACTAAAAATAATTTGAAAATCTCTTCAATTAAAAGTGACGATGGCGGAGAGTTTGAGAATGCTAAATTCCATAGCTTTTATACTGAGTATGGTATCTCATACAACTTCTGAACTCCTAGAACAACATAATAGAATGGTATAGTAGAAAGGAAGAATAAAATGCTTTAAAAGATGCTAAGACCATGTTGAATGCGTACAATCTTCCTAAATATTTATGGGCTGAAGCTATAAACATTTCTTGTTGTGTTTTAAATAGAGTCCTAGTTTCGGCCTTGATAAAGAAAACTTCCTATGAGTTATGGAACAATAAGAAGCCCAATACTGCATATTTTAGAGTCTTTAGTTGCAAGTGCTTTATTCAAAACACTAAAGACAATCTTAGCAAATTTGACTCCAAATTCGATGAGGGAATTTTCCTTAGATACTCTTCTACTAGTAAAGGGTATGAAGTCTTCAATAAGAGAACACTTGTTGTTGAGGAGTCGATGCATGTTGTTTTTTTTTATGAATTTGACCTTGATTTTGTTGGTCTATTGAGTGAGCTTAATATTGGAAAAGAAGGGAAGAATGTAAACAAGCCACAAGAGATGGGAAGTGAAGAAAATTTAGATCAACCTCTTCCCACTCTAAATGAAGAGCAAGCTCAACTAGAAAGGAACTGGATCCTCAAGAAAGATCATCCAAGAGTTCTAATCATTGGTGATCCTTCAAGTCAAGTAACTATTAGATCATCATGTGGAAATTCATTCATTAATCTTGCTTTTGTTTCCCTTATTGAGCCTAAGACTAGATAAGGCAGTAAAAGATGAACATTAAGTACTTTTTATGCAAGATGTACTTAATCAATTTGAAAGGAACAAAGTATGGACCTTAGTCTCTAAACCTTAAAAACATTCCATTATTATAACTAAATGGGCATTTAGAAATAAGCTTGATGAGCATAGAACCAAAACTAGAAATAAGGCTCGATTAGTAGCCAAAAGCTATGACCAAGAAGACGAAATTACTTTGATGAACTTTTGCTTTAGTAGTAAGGTTAGAAGCCATTAGGATTTTACTTTCATTTGCATCTCATATAAACTTTAAATTATATCACATGGATGTCAAGGATGTTTTCCTTAATGGCTACATTAATAAAGAAGTATATATTGAACAACCTCCAGGTTTTGAAAGCCATTACTTTCCTAGCCATGTGTTCAAGCTCACTAAACCATTATATGGCTTGAAGCAAGCTCCAAGAGCTTGGTATGAGCAACTTTCTTGTAAAACAAGGGTTTTACAAAGGGTTGGTGGACACAAAACTTTTCTCTAAAGATAATAATTGAGACTTATTACTTATGCAAATATATGTAGATGATATCATTTTTTGTGCCACTAATATTTGATTGTGTGAAGATTTTTCCAAAGTAATGAAAAGTGAATTTGAGATTAGTATAATGGGAGAACCCAAGTTCTTTTTTAGATTACAAATCAAATAAAAGAAAAAAGGAATCTTCATCAACAAAGCCAAATACACAAGGGAACTAATCAAAAGATTTGGCATGGAGAACAACAAACCATGTAAAACTCTAATGGGCACCAATATCAAGCTAAGTAAAGATGAATATGGTAAGGTTATGGATTAAAAACTATATAGAGGTATGATTGGTAGTCTTCTCTATTTAACAACACCTAGGCTAGACATTATGTTAAGTGTGTTTATATGTTAGATATAAATCTAATACTAATGAGTCTCATTTACATACTGTAAAACACATACTCAAATGCTTTGTTAGTACTTCCAACTGAGGACATTAAGAGTTCTTTATTTGAGTTAAATGCAATTTCAGATGCTGATTTTACCAGTTGTACCGTAGATAGAAAAAAAACTTTGAGCACATATTAATTAATGTCTTAGAGTAGCAAAAAGCAAAATTCAGTTGCTTTGTCTACTGCTAAAATTGAGTATATGGCAGCAGGTCTTTATTGTGCTCAAATCCTATGGATAAAGTAACTACTTCTTGATTATAAGGTTATTGTAAATTAAGTGGCTATCAAATGTGATAACACTAGTGCCATCAACTTATCTAAGAATCTCATGCAGCATTATAGGAGTAAACATATAGATATAAGACATCACTTTCTTAGGGATCATTTTAATAATGGTGATTTTGTATTATAATTTTTTGATACTAACCATCAATTGGCAGATATTTTCACTAAACCTTCTTATGATGAAAGGATGCAATTCATCAAAATAGAACTTGGAATGATTGATGGAAGTACATTGAGTTCACATCAACAGGTTCTTCTCTTTCACCTTTGATGATTCATGCTTAGTTGTTGATTAGTTAATGATTGATATATTGCTTGACTTTTGCTTAAAATGATTACCATTAAAGTCTTTAGCCTCTATAAGCTAAATATTTTAACTATGTCCTATCTTGATCAAATGTCCCTATATTAATTGAATTTATGACTACATCATTGAGTTTGATTAATAATTTACATCAACCAAGTTTTCAAAATGTTTGCTTATTTGAAAACTCCATTTTAAACTTAGTTTGTTTTGGAAAACGTGGCCAAAGCCCATTGTTGTTTGCCAACGATCATTATATTACTGGTGATTTCCATATTTTATCTTATGTATGTTCCCATGATCATTGTGAATTTCCAACAACCATTGTTCTTCACCTAATAGGCATTACGAGCAATAACCATCATTGAATGAAGAACACTTACTTGATCAAGCTAATGGTCATGTCTAACTGTCGTTGTTTTAATCACAATAGTCGTTGAACACTCTCAATAGTTATATTTTTTAAAAGAAATAAGGAATTCTTCAAACTTTTATATAAACCCCCCCTAAACTCTAAAGTTGTTTTACTTGTGCTTTTACTATGCTTTGGCTCTCTCTATCTCTCTCCACATTTGATGTTATTTGCTTTGCTTAACACTTGTATCACTCATTAAACACTAAACCAAATGGCACACAAAGCTGAATCATCTAAGAGATACAAGCAATTAGCTAGGAAAAATCCTTAACCCTCCTACTCAAGTTTAGAAATTGAGGAAAACTTAGCCTAAATGATTGCACATAACCTGCGAAAACTACCTCATCCAAGGAAGCAGCCCAGATTTCCTTAAGTCTTTTTCTGAGTTGTCTTACTTAAGGTGTTACCAGTCTTTATCTACGCTAAAGCAACTAGTCTATGACCCAACAATAAAAGAAAAGATCATTTGTACCATCCTCAACATCTCAATCCTCAAAGAAAGCCAAATTTGTCCCAAAATCAAAAGGAAAAAGGAAGGAGATAGAAATAAAGAAAACCCTTCTTATTCTTTAAATTTTCCATCTTAAAATGGAGAAGGAGAAGGAATTGACCTTTAAACACCTCAAAAGACATCTTGGGGGAGGTAAATTTCTTGAATGGGGTAATTTACAAAGGAATGGGTTGGCAAAACAAGTATAAGATCTTATGACAGGGATAGTGTGGGAACTCTTTTGTCACATAAAAGAGCCCTCCTATTTGGAGCTTACTATCAAATTTCTCACCACCTTAGAAGTTCTAGGAAGTGATTGCCATCCATATGCATAAGAAGGGATTATCAACTTTAGGCTCTTCGACAAGAAATACACCTAAAGGCTAAATGAATTAGCAAAATGTTTTGATGCTACCGCTGCTTGAACAACAGAGCACCCTCCCACTTTCAAAATGGATGTCAATCAATTTTGGAAGTCAATCATGGATGAGAAAAGTAACTACAATTGTAATAATAACAAGGCATCAGAGATAAAAATAATAATAATAAGCCTTGAAGATAGCTCACTAATTCATAACCTGAAATATCAATGATAGAGCTTAGTCTAATGGTAATTGCACCATCACAAACCTATTCTATTTTTGATGTATGAAGAACAAGCAAAGGATCAACACACCCTTGTTCTTTATGCAAAGTTCTGTCAAGTGAACAAAGGGAATGAGTTCATGATGGGGCATTACATTACCAAGGTTGCCAAATATGTAAAGGTTATTCCCTCAATAGAAGAAGAACTCGAGGAAAGGGACATTGTGTTGGAGAAACTGCCACACAATGAATCCATTTGAGAAAAGATGCTATTGAGCATAAGGATCCTTAAAAGGCTCAACTCTGGCCTAATAAGTATAATTCTAGAAGAGAGAAATACATGAACTCAAATAAGATGATGAAGAGGTTGAGGAAGCCATAAAAGCAGGGATTACTATTGTGGAAGAGATTGGAACTATTGTTAATACTCCTGTTACTACTATTTCTCTCTCATATTTTGAGCAAAAGGTCCTTGATCAACTAGCAACCATCTCTAGTGTTATTCAACAAGTTGAGCCCTGCACTATCTTTCTTCACTAAAAGGTACAAAAACTTTAAAAGGATATGAATGATATCAACCAAACCTTCGATTGGATAATGGAAGGGTTAAATTTGTAACCTAGAAGTCCAACTACTCCAATAAATTCAGATGCAACAGCAGAGCCTAAAAACAAACCCTAAAACCTTTCCTAGGACCCTCACCTCCAATCATCTCTTTCATTTTATGTTGCACCTTTGTTTCATTTATTTTATCTTTGTTTTTTAAAAATTGTTGATGTAAGGGACAACATTTCTTTAATTCTATAAATATTTTTTCTTTTTGCTAATACTATTATTTAAGATATCATTTCCCTTGTTGTTGCTATACTTGTGTATTGCTTTTTAATAATGACAAATGGGGAAGAAATATAGAGGAAAAACAATAGCATAAGTAAATAAGTCAGGGGGAGAATGCATGAGACAGCAGACCAAGGAAAATGTAAAGCATGTGTAAATTTTGTTTGAAAAGAACTTGGAATATATAACTTGTTCTAAAAGTGCATGAAATTTTGAAAAATAGGGGAGAAACATGATCTATTATAACTTATACACTTGACATTGAATCACATTATTTGATAATTGTTAATACATAAGGTTTATATGATGTACATTCTTCAATTCTTTCAAGATTGTTTATCTTTGATAGATTCTTGTCATCATTAAAAAGGAGGGAGAATGTTGAACCTAACTTAATGAATCATGCTTGTTTTGATGATTACAAACATATCAAAAAGCTAACTATTGTCCAATTTAGTATGTAAAATCTTGCAAATACATTAATCTTTTGATCCAAGGCTTTTGGAAAAAGAGTTTTGTTAAAAACTCTAAGTATTCAAAACCAACGGGTGTTGCTGCAATTCAACAGGCATTATGACTTCAACAATGAGCATTGAAGATTCTAAATAGGCATTGAAGTGACACATAAATGTGAGGAAAGTCTTTTAGACCTCTCAACTAGTGACTCTCTTAAGAATCAATAGGCATTGGATGACTCAAACTCTTGAGTTTCGTAAGTTGACCTTTATAATGGACGTTGCATTTTCACAACGAGCATGGCTCATCGAGGCTTCTATAGGCATTGCATTTTTGCAATGGGCATTGGACTAAATTACTTGATGTGAATAAAACTCTCAAAGCCTCAACACAAGCGTTGGAAAAAATCCCAGGTAAAGCTAAAGGTTCTGGAGCCTCCAACGAGGCACCTTTAAATTTGCAACAGGCATTGAGATCGTCTTTAATAGGCATTGAAACCAAGCTAACAACCATTGAAGCAATGTAGAAAAACATGTAAAATATAACATCAAGTTAACATCCTCTTGGAAAATTCAACAAGTATTGTCCATATCTCAATAAGAGTTGAAGTTGCATTCCAATAGGCATTGAGAAGCTCCAACAATCATTAAGGAGTTGGTGAATAAAAAAATGAGAAAATTAGGAGAGGAGCATCTAGGTAAATCTCTCTATAACAGCTTGTTCCAACAAGCATTTTAATATAAACAATGAGCGTTAAAGTTGTATTCTCACACAACAATAGGCATGGACATTGTCTAATAGGTGTTGAATGACTACTTTATGACATAGAATGACAACCTTCTTTCTAATGGCTAGTTTTGTGCCTCTACCTATAAAAAGATTCTCCCACAGTAGAATTAAGTAGGGGAAAAGAAGAAAAAAAGGTCAAAAACGAGTGTATTATATTGTAAAGCAATATTTAGTAAAAGGGTGAAAATAAGTGTGACCTATCTTCAAGGAAAGATCATTGTCAAAAGCTTGCATAAGTTCTCTACAAAATAGAGTTCAAGAACAAGCTTTAAGACATCTCTTAAAACACTCCACCAAGTCAAGCAATTCTTATGAGTGTATTCATTATTGTTTACTACTTGAGTGAGAGTACTTTCACAATTTTAAGTTATAAAATTTTTAAAGAAAGTTTTTGGTTTAGGAGATCTCAGAAGATACAAAAACATTGTTGTGAAAGGTTTAAGATTGTACCGACAATTTTCATTTACAAATCATGGCATTCATGTCCAAAAATACATATGCATAAAGGTTTGTTCATCATTTATACACATTCCAACATGTATTTAATGTACATATATGTTAACTAATGTTTAAGGCTAGTGACCATAAACTGGTTCCTATCTAGATATATGTAAATGACACAAGGAGAGAGAGAATTGGAATCTAGCCAATAACTTATGGTACATATGTCTCTATGCAAAACTCTATGCACCAAAGTATCTAAACTCTATGCTTCAGCATCTGAAAACCATAATTGTGATTTGGTGAGTCACGACTCAATGAATAAAAATAATAATCATATTCTTATGGCACAACCAACATAAGAATATCATCAGGATACATTACAAGTATAACAATTGACTATACAAGAGCAAGTGCAATAGATTGATTTTTTTGTCATCACATTACAAGGTAAACACTCATCCCTGGAATTCATGTCATTTAAGTGACATTTGATTTTATTGTCTAGCATATAACAAGTGAATCATTTGATCAATAACATATGCCAATAGGACATATTGGTCCCTTTTTTAGGTGATTTATAAGTGTTTGACAAGCCAGTCACAACATCCTTTCAGTTCCTTATGCAAGTGTTCATTTACAATAGCTTACCACATAATCATTAAGAGCATATAATTCTCACTTGACTTATATTCACAGGTAAAATGTAACAATTCAATCACATATACATATAATAGAACATAATCATATCATAAAATTAGCACACATGCACATTAGAATCTAATTATGGTTTTTACTCACCTTTTGATGTGACCAACATTTATGGTAGGTTTGGTTCTCTCTCTAGGGCTTCCTTAAAGTGTTAAGATACTAACATTTGATACATACATGGTTATAAGTATGTCAAAATGATTATGAATGCTTTGTATACAACTATGGCATGATCCATGCAAGTGGACCTAGTGTTTACGCATATTTTCCTTATAAAGCAGTCTAACCTTGTTACACTCATAGTAATAACTCTGGATTTACTTATCCAAATTATTTGATTCCTTTTTTCAAATAAACTATACATGTAATGATAAAATATAGTCAAATTTCAAGTCAATATAAGATATATAGAAAATGTGGTAAATTTTTTAATTTTATCCAGTTTCAATGTCATCTCAACCTGAGTAGGCCTTACTTTCATGGGTATATCTCAAATTGTACAAATCCAATTGCAAAATGATCTTCCAGAATTAAAAAAACACATACATGTTTTATTCATTGTCTAATTTAGTCTGTAAAGTTGCCAAAACAAATGACCAATCTCAGAGTGAGCAGGATTTCAATATGTTGACAATCAATCATAATGAAGGGGTAATCTCTCAGTAACCATGTTAAATTTGGCAAAAATATTTCACAAGCATGTATATTTGACATAAATATACAACTTTGAAGTTTGTCATGTCTTCAAATTCTGAATCTATGGCCATCGAATTCTTGGAAAACAGAATTAAAAGACAAATGAGGTTTCATTGTGTTCAAGGTTAGTTGCAATCAATGAGCTATATCTCTTTCCACACAATAAATGAAACAAACTTACTTTACAGGTATTTTGAGGGGATATAACTCTACAAATTTAATGTTTTGTACTTTGTCTAAATCTGAACAAAATGTCATCAAAATATAAGAAAACAGAAAGACTAAGGTGATTTTGGTTGGTTGCGAACCAGCCCTAATTAAGGAGCCATATCTCCTCACACATACGAAATTAACCAAAAATGTTTTACATGTATTTAGATGAGGCATAAAGTTACAACTTTCATACGTTTAACTTTCCCTAATTCATCTTCTAGGGTTATGAAATTGTAGGTATAAAATTCTATTCTAACAATAAAATCAATACAATCAGCTTTTATTTCTCTTGAATTTCAAATTCCATACATGAGCTATACCTCAAATACTCCATAATTCTTATGAACCATGCATGATTAACATGTCATGAGGGATTAATTTCATATGGAAAAAGACAAATTAACTTACCTATTTTCCCATAACCAGAAAAGCTTAGGATTCCTTCCTAGGCAGCTCACTTTTCTCCCTCTCCTTCTCCTTCTTCTTCTTCTTCTTCTTCTTCTTCTTCTTCTTTTATCTCTTTGTTCCTTAGCTCTCTCTTTCTTCTACTACCCCTCATGTTTAACCTCTTTATTCTAATCCTAAAGGCTAAAAAATTCCACTTGTAAACCTATTGTAATAAGACAAAATCATGGTGTCTCATTTCCATTGGTTGGAAGTTCACTTTTCCCCTTTAGTCCTTCTTCTTCACTCCTTCATCACCTTCATCCATCTCCTAATCCCCATATGCTCCTTATACTTTTAAATAAACTCTAAAACACCATTATTTATGATAATATAACATGCACACAACATAAGATAATTTTCCATGTAACTATATAAACATTACATATATGTTCAAGTGTCCCAAATGCAATGGTGCAAGTATCATAGTCGTGCTTATCCAATTCAAATATCTAAATGATCATTTATCCAATGCTTATGTTCATGTGGAATAGAAAATTATTCATGCAATGAATATGTTCATGTAAGAAAGCCAATGAATGAGGATAAGGATGTTACATTTCTTCCCCTCTTATGAAGAATTTCATCCTTAAAATTCAACACCTGTAAATAAATATGGATATTGTGATTTAATATTCTCTTTGGTTTCCTTTGTAGCCTCTTATTGTAAATGGTTTCTCCATAACACCTTAACTAATGGGATTTCTCAATTTTGTAACTGTTTTGTCTTATAACCAATGATTTTCACTGACTCTTCAATGTAACTTATATCATTTGCAATTGTTATTGTTGGACCCCTAAGTATATGTGTATGATCATACCGATACTTTTTGAGCATACTCACATGAAATGCATCATGAATCTAAGCCATCTCTAATAGTAGTCTTAGCCTGTAAACTAATGGACCGATTCTTTGTAGGATCTCATATGGTCCTCTGTATCAAGGACTCAGTTTCCCCTTCTTGCCAAATCAAATTATTCCTTTCCATTGTGAAACTCGAAGGAACACTTGTCTCCCACCTCATATTCCATTTCTCTTCTATGTCGATCTTCATAGCTCTTTTGCCTATCTTGTACTGCTTTAAGTTTGCTCTTGATTACCTTCACCTTATCCATAGTGTCTTGCACGAGTTTTAGCCCTTCTAAAACACGCATCCCTTCTTCATTCCAATAGATAGGACTTTGACATTTTCTTCCATATAGTGCTTCATATGTTGCTATCTGTATACTACTATGATAATGATTATTATAAACAAATTCAAGCAAGGCAATGTATTCATCCCATGCACCTTTAAACTCTATCACACAAGCTTAAAGCATGTCTTTAAGAGTCAAAATTGTCCTTCCTGATTGTCCATCTATATGAGGATAAAAAGTAGTATTGAAATTCAACTTGGTACCCAAAGACTATTGCAAACTAACCCAAAATTGAGATGTAAATTGTGGATCTCTATCTGATACAATAGACACTGGAATGTCATGCAATCTGACAATTTCATCCACATATTTCATGGCTAAGTACTTAAGTGAACTAACCATCGAGTAGGTAAAAAGTGAGCTAACTTAGTTAGTCTATCAATGATCACCTATATAGCATTATTCTTCTATAAAGTTCTCGATAACCCATATACAAAGTCCATGGTTATTCTTTCCTATATCCATACTAGAATTGTCAATGGTTTCAATTTTCCAACTGGTGTTTGATGATTTGTTTTGATCTAATGACAAGTCAAACATGTTAAAATAGAGGTTGATACACCTTTCTTCATTTTAGGCCACTAAAAATGAGATTGAAAGGTATTATACATTTTCTTCATTCCTGGATACATGGCATATGGAGCATTGTGTGCTTCTTCTAGGATTTCTCTTTGTAAGCTATCAACAATAGGCATACAAATACGAGAATCCAACGTCAAGGCATCATTTCAAATATCAAAATCACCATGTTTTCCCTATTTTACCATTTCAATCATTCTATGTAACTTTGGATCCTTGCCATGTGCTTCTTTAATTCGGTCATGCAACATTGATCTCACTTGAAAAGTAGCAATCAATGCCTCATTCTTTTATATGTTTAATTTCATATTCATAGCTCATAATTGAACTAAATAAGACAATTGAAATACCTATAAATGAGCTATACCACTTCTTGATTGCTTGCTCAAAGCATCAATAACCACATTTGCCTTCCTTGGGTGATACTCAATAGTGCAATCTTAATCCTTTAGCAGTTCTAACCACCGCCTCTGTCTCATGTTTAATTCTTTTTTGCTCATCAAATACTTCAAGCTCTTGTGATTTGTAAATATTTGAAAAGTTTCTTCATACAAATAATGTCTTCATATTTTCAAAGTAAACACAACGGTTTTAAGTTCTAGGTTATGTACTGGGTAAGATAATTCATAAGTTTTTAGTTGTCTAAATGCATATTCAATTACCTTACCATGCTTCATTAAAACACATCCCAAACATTGATAAGAGGCATCACTATAAACAATAAACCCTCCATTACAAGTAGGAATGGTGAACACTATAGCATATGTCAATCTATCTTTTAATTCATCAAAACTCTCCCAACATGCTCCTAACATGATTTAGACCATTGAAATGCTGCACTTTTTTAAAGTAACTTTGTCAAAGGAGCAACTATAAGTGAAAGCCTCTTAATATATTGACGATAATACCCAACTAGTCCTAAGAAATGTTGGATTTCTGCAATATTCTTGGGGGTTTCCCATTTTACTATTGCTTTAATTTTGTTTGAATACACCTATATGTCATTTTCATAAACTATATATCTTAAAAATACCACATGGTCAATCCAAAACTCCTACTTGCTTAATTTAGCAAATAGTTATTTTTCTCTCAAAATTTGCAACATAATGCTTAAATGTTGTCCATACTCCTCTTAGCTCCTTGAATACACCAATATGTCATCAATGAACATAATTTCAAATTTGTCTAAGTAAGGTTGGAACACTTTGTTCATAAGAGCTATAAATGCAGCTAGAACATTAGTAAAAAAAAAATGGCATCACCAAAAATTCATAAAGTCCATGCTTAGTTTGAAAAGCTATCTTCGGTATGTCTAGGTTTGAAATTTTGAGCTGATAATATCCTGATTTTAGGTCAATTTTATAAAATACGCATGCTCCTTATAACTGGTCAAACAGAACATCTATCCTTGGTAAGGATACTTATTCTTCACAGTAACCCGATTTAACTGCCTGTAATCAATGCACAACCTTATTATTCCATCTTTCTTTTTAACAAATAATAACGGAGCACCCCAAGGTGACACACTAGGTCTGATGAATCCTTTTTCAAGTAGTTCCTACAATTAGGTCTTTAATTCTCTCAACTCAGTTGGAGCCATCCCATAAGGTGGAATGGATATCGGTGCAGTTCTTGGGTCTAACTCAATTGTGAATTCTATCTCCCTATCAGGTGGCAAACTAGGTAAGTCAGCTGGAAAAATATATGGAAACTCATTTACCATGAAAATATTCTCAAGTAATTCATTTGTGAACCTAGTGTCTACCATATGTGCCATATAAGCCTCACAACAACTTTTAATCATGTGAAAAGCCTTGATAGCATAAACTAAAAATGCAGGTACAACTTGCCTTTCCCCTTAAAACATAACCCTTGTATGATTTGGAGATTCCTGAACAACTTTCTTAGTAAAACAATTCACTATTGCATGATATTTGGACAACCACTCCATACCTAGTATCACATCAAATTCACGGAATTGCAACAGTACTAGATCAACATTCAACTCAACGTCATCAATGTGAATCACACAATCACGACATGCCTTATCCATAATAATCACATCTCTCAAAAGAGTACTAACATATAGATTGAAACCTAAAGGTTGATGCTTTCTAGACAATTGTAATGCCATGTTTAATGAAATGAATGAATGTATGGAGCTAGGATCAATTAATGCATCAACTTCTAAATCACGGATAAAAAGTTTACTAATGATTACTTATGTAGCAATAATAGCTTTTTGCCTAGTCATGGCAAATACTCTAGTCTATGTTGGGAGCCTAAAACTCTAACCTTCTTTTCGACTGATACCTTGGCCAATTGTGGTTGTTCTACCTCTACCTCTGCCCCTACCAAATGAAACTCCAACTCCACTTGCTTTTGAAACTTCAACTATGGACTTTAATGTAGCTCTACCTCTATCTCTGCCTCCCTCTGATATTCTAGATCTTTTAAGACAATCTTTAAGCATATGATCAATAGACCTATAAAAGAAACACCCACTAGTCAATTTTCTACATTCACCCATATATTGTCTACCATAATGTACACATGAGGGTTGTTGTTGCATAACTTGGCCTTCACCTCTGCCTGCATATGATGAAACTCCTAATCCTTTGCCTCTATAACTAGAGTAACCACCCATAGCACTACACTATGATTGCATATAATCTCTACATTACCTTTCTTTCTGTTAAAATCTCTCACAAACTCAATATGTCCTTTTTTACTTATTGCTCTATCCTTTATGTTTCTAATCTTTTCACCCTGATTGTAGCAACTTTTAGCTTGGTATAAGATTCAAGATCTATAACTGTGATCTTACTTATGATCTCATATCTTAGTCTCTCTTCAAACATTTGACATTTGTCTTTGTCAATGGCCACCATGAAGGATGCATAATGAGATACTTTATTAAATTTTACCTCATACTCGGCTATAGTCATTTCCCCTTGCCTGCTTTAGGTTCAAAAATTCCTTTATGTTATCATCTTTGTACACTTCTGGCATATAACTGTTGTTGAACTCATAACAAAAATCATCCCACATAAGCACTGAAGGTTGGACATCGCTTCATTGAATGGTTTCCCACCAATCATATGCATCCTCATGTAATAGCGACACTGTATAATCAAACTTTTCTTCTAGTATGTATTTCATCAAATTCAAAACTCTTTGTGTTCTTTTTAGCCTTGTCTTTTCCACTGATGGATTTGTGGTACCACAGTAAGTCAATTACACCCTATTTTCTTAATTTGTCATCCTTCTTTCTCTTTGAATTTTTGGACCCCACACTGTTGGTTCACTAATTCTATGTTGTGATTGCCTATGAGATATGTGTTGTGCATGAGAATACGTAGGAGATCTAATTTTGTTAATAAGTTGATCTCTTAATGATTGGCATGATGCTTCTAGATAATGCAAGTCGGCTGACTCTTTTCTCCTTGGTGAGCCATGGCCACTATCATGACTACCCTCTGCTAATGCCCTATAGCCATATAAGACTATGTCATATGATAATAGTGCAAACTATCCCTATTATGTATGCCCTTAGTGAGGCATGCATAATAGCGCAAAAGTCAAGTCATGTTCATATGTATGTCCTTGTGCAAACTATCCCTACTATGATACCAAAAACTATAACAACCATCTTCATTTACAAATCATGGCATTCATGTCCAAAAATACATATGCATAAAGGTTTATTCATTATACAGACACATTCCAACATGTATTTAATGTACATATATGTTAACCAATGTTCAAGGCTAGTGACCATAAACTAGTTCCTATCTAGATATATGTACATGACACAAGGAGAGAGAGAGAGAGAGAGAGAGAAAGAAAGAGTTGGAATCCACTCGATGACCTATGGTGCATGTGTCTCTATGCAAAACTCTATGCACCAAAGTATCCAAATCCTATGCTTCTGTATCTAAAAAATATAATTGCGATTTAGTGAGTCGTGATTCAATGAATAAAAACAATAATAAGATTCTTATGTCATAACCAACATAAGAATATCATCAGGATACATTACAAGCATAACAATGGCTATGCAAGTGTAAGCGCAATAGATTGATTTTTTTATCGTGACCTTACACGACAAACATTCCTCTTAGGAATTCATGTGATTCAAGTGACATTTGATTTTGTTGGCCAGCATATAACAAGTGAATCATTTGATCAATAACATGTGCCAATAGGACATATTAGTCCATTTTCCAAGTGATTTACAAGTTTGAAAAGTCAATCACAACATCCTTTTAGTTCCATATGGAAGTGTTCATGCACAATAGTATACCAAGTAATCATTAAGAGTATATAATTCTCACTTGACTTATATTCACATGTAAAATGTAACAATTCAATCAGATATACGTATAATAGAATATAATCCTATCAAAAAATTATTACACATACACATTAGAATCTGTTGGACTAAGTTGTGTAAACCTAAGTCAAGACTTTTTTGATCTAGAAAATGTAGTTTAAAAGTTCTAATGTCAATTTTAAGCGTTATTTTTATAATTTATAAGAGTTATCTTCATTGAAAACCAAAATCTCCATCTTTTAAAAGAACATCCAAATTTGCGATCACTATCCCCTAAATCGCGATTGCGAGAGTGCTATAAGAATGGATGAAGCTAGGCCAGAGGAATTCGCGGGAAAATTCACAGCTGTGACATAGCCGAAGGAAGTGAGCTTCAGTCACAGAGGAATTCGCGGTCTCATTCGTGCCCAAGACATAGTTATCTAGCAACCGCGACTTTTGATAATGGTTAGAACACAACAGCTATATTTTCCTAGACAACCAATGGACAGTTGATATGTAGACTAGCCATTAGACTCAAACGGGGCTTTTTGCTAAAATTTTTAGCTCCATAATAGAAATAGGAAATTCGTGGTTGCGAAATAGTAGCAGCGACCGTCACTTACACCTAAAAAGCATTTAATGCTAAATTTACCAAGCACATATAGGAGATTTGTTGATAGTTTTAAAGTAATGTCTCTTTCGTGGAGTTGGGCTATAAATACTCCACCAAATTGAAGTTAATATAACAGAAGAAATATTGACAGTGTTAAAACTCTTGTAAAGTTATTTCTCTACCTTAATTTCTTATTTCTTTGTATATAGTTTGGTGTGAGCTTTAAACACCTTATGGAGGGTATGAGAGTGAGCCCTTGACTAGAAAACTTTTATTTAGGTTTGAGAGTTAACCTAGTTGTATAACTCTTGTTTAGGTTTGAGAGTTAGCCTAGTTGTAAAACACTTGTATAGATTTGAGTGTTAGCCTTGGGAAAACACTTGTAACGTTTGGTGTGAGCCTAAAACACTAGGTTAAGTGTGAGCCTTAGGAAAACACTTATAAGGTTTGGTATGAACCTAAACACTAAGTTGAGTGTGAGCTTGTAAAACACGAGTGATTGAGTGAAACACCCAATTAGTGAATTGGGGAGTGGATGTAGGGTTCGTTAATACTCGAACCAATATAAAATGCTTGTGTTTAATCTTCTTCTACTCTTCCTTTAATCTTTCTTTTTTGTGAGCATCCTCTATAATCAAAAGTTCAAATCTACCACCAATTCAACCTCCCTTCTTGGTGCACTAAAGGCCAACAATTGGTATTAGAGCCAAGTATCAATCCAAGCTTTAATTGTGTGAGAAAAGATTAATGGCACAAGAAGGAGTCCACTTTCATCTTAATCCCACTTTGATGGTAATGATTATGCTCTTTGGAAGCATAAAATAGAGATCTATCTTGATAGTGATCTCATCAACTTATGGGATTATATACTTGAAAAGTGGAAGCCTCTAACAAAGATGGTTAAAGAAGTAGAGGTGGCAATTGTAAGAGAAGAATAGAGTGAAGCATAAAGGAAGACAAATAGGAATAATAAGAGGGCAATGGCTATTCTCCTAAACTCCATGTCAAGAGAAGAAAATGGAAGGGTCCAACATTACCAAACTACACATGCCATATGAAAATCACTAGAAAATTATCATGAGGGCACAACTCTTGTGAAATCAAGTACATTGAAAATGTATGTGACAAAGTAGGAGTTCTTCATTATGAAAGACCATGAGAGCATCACCAAAATGACAAATAAACTCTTCTCTATTGTCACAAACATGAAAAAGTTTGGAAGGATTCTTACTAACTATGAGGTAAATACTAAAATCCATAAATCTCTTCCACTAGATAAATTTGGTATAAGAGTATGCATCATTCAAGAGTTCAATCCAGAGATTGGGAAAGTGCCAATCGTTGCCCCCATTGGTAAGCTTCTAACTCATGAGATAGCTCTCAAGAAAGATGAAGAGATGAAGAAGCTAAGAAGACAAAGACACAAAGAGGAAAAGAAAGCTCTGGCCTTCAAAGCTCAAGAAGAGTATTCAAGCTCAAGTGACTCAAATGAAAGTGATAAAGAAGAAAATGAGTTTGCCAAAATATCAAGAAGGACTAAAGAGTTGATGAAAAGGAGAAGAGAAAGAAGAATCCAAAGAAAGTCATCTTCTTATCATCACAAAAAAAGGAAGAAAAGCCTCAAGACTACTTGGGATGATGATTCAAGTGATGAAGAAGAAGAAGATGAGGTAGTAAACTTTTGCTTCATGGCTTAAGAGAACTCCTCCAAAGATGTAAGTACTTCTCCACACTCTTATGATGATTATGATGCATTTGATGATACAAATGAAGAGCTTTTAGAAGCTCTCACTTTGAAATGTGACAAATATAAGTCATAAATGAAAACTTACAAGAAAAAATATTCCAAGTTAGAGGATGAATTTGAATCCTTGAATAATCTTGTAAGTGAGTTGAGGACTTCTAATGAAAAACTCAAAAAGTCCTTAGAGAGTATATCTAAGTCATCTTCATCTCTAACCTCATTGAGAAAGGAAAATGACTCCTTAAAGGATGAAGTCATTGAGCTTATAAATTCTATTTCTAAGTTTCATAAGGGAAAGGAAGCTTTGGATACACTTATTATATCACAAAGACCTTTTTTAGTTAGGCATGGTTTAGGCTTCAATGAAGCCTCTTCATCTACATCTTCACTCACTACATTCGTTAAGGCAATAACACTTCAAACTTCAAGTATTGAGGTCATAGGGAAGAAAGGTGCTCCTAGCACAAAGCCACTTATGCCTAAGGGCATAGTAAAGGCCCCCCAAGGGTCAAGATCCAAGGCTCAAAGAGAAAATTATGCTTACATTTATAACAAGAAGCATGTTAAACCACACAAACACAAAAAATTCTTTTCTACTCCCAATCACTCATGCACTTGCATGCATTCTCGTAACCAAAGTATGGGAAGGCCCCCTACTCATACTGAGGTTGTGCATAGGAGAAAGACTCATAAGTCTAAGCTTCAATGCCATTATTGCATGAGATATGGGCATATTAATGTATTTTGCCACATTAGGAAGGCACATCTCAAATTGAAGGACCCTTCCAAGACTAACCCCCAAGAACCTAAGTATGTTTAAGTACCAAAGCAAAGTATTTGATATTGCAGGATAGGGACTGCTTCACTAAATTCTTATCATGGAAAATCTAAACGTAAATGGAGATTGTTAATAAAGATGGGATAAAATTTCAAAAGGTTATTTGGTATCAAGCCATGGATACTAAACTTGTAATGTATCCCTTATCCCTTATGTTTTTAAATTAATATATTTATGCATACATTTAGGGGGAGTTTTACTGCTTGATATGTCTATGTGTTGACATGTTTGATTTGATTTGATTGATTGTGTGATAAGTTGAATCAATTCATTTTGCATTTGAGGTTTTCTACATTTTAAATGTTCAAATCAATCATAAAAAGTCATATACTCTATACTAGGGCCATTTAGATGTTTGAATTATGTTGCATTTATTTTTTTATATAAATTTTTCATGCACTTTATGTTTCATCCATTTATCTTTTTATGTGTCATATTGTGATCAATTGTACAAAATTATTTATGTTTGCTATTCTAATTTGAGTTTGTATACTTAACAAGTTTGTGGTCATTCCTTCTCATATTCCCCATTCTCACTCTTATCCCTCTTATTTCCTCTTTTTTATCTTGACAAAGGGGGAGAGATAATTGACTGAATATACAAAAAAGAAACATATAAAAAGGAGAGATAAAATTGAACTACATGTGTAATAAGCTAAGACAATTATCATATTAGAATAACAAAGGGAGAGTATGGATTGAGGAGGAGCAATTTCATACTTATGATTTGAATGACTTCACAATCATTCTCTTAGTAGCATGCATAATTGATTCTTTATCCTTTGCATATTTAATCTAGATTATCAAAATAAAAAAGGGGGAGATTGTTGGACTAGGTTGTGCAAACTTAAGTCAAGACTCTCTTTTCATCTTGACAATATAGATTGAAAGTTTTAATGTCAATTTTAAGTGTTGTTTTTATAGTTTATAAGAGTTATCTTCATTTAAAGTCAAAATCTCCATCTTTTAGGAGAACATCCAAATTCGTAGTCAGTATCCCCTAAATTGCGACTACGACATTGCTATAAGAATGGATGAAGCTAGGCTAGAGGAATTCACAGGGAAATTTGCAGTTGTGACATAGCCAAAGGAAGTGAGCTTGAGTCATAGAGGAATTTGCGGTCTCATTTATGCCCAAGACATAGTTATCTCACGACTATGACTTTTGATAATGGTTAGAACATAATGACTATATTTTCCAAGACAACCAATGGACAACTGACATATGGACTAGCTGTTAGACACAAATGGGGCTTTTCGCCAAAATTTTCGACTCCACAATAGAAATAGGAAATTCACGATTGCGAAATGGTAGTACCGATCGTGAATTCCACCTGACAAGCATTTAATGTTAAATCTACCTAACACATCTTGGAGATTTATTGATAGTTTTAGAGTAATGACTCTTTGGTTGATGTGGGCTATAAATACTCCACCAAAGTGATGTTAAAGCAAGACAATAACCATTGATAGTGTCAAAACTCTTGCAAAGTTAATTCTCTACTTTAATTTCTTATTTTTTATACATAGTTTAGTGTGAGCTTTAAACACCTTGTGTAAGGTTTGAGAGTTAGCATAGTTGTAAAACTCTTGTTTAGGTTTGAGAGTTAGCCTAGTTGTAAAACACTTGTATAGGTTTGAGTGTTAGCCTTAGGAAAACACTTAAAAGGTTGGTGTGAGCCTAAAACACTAGGTTGAGTGTAAGCCTTAGGAAAACACTTGTAAGTTTTGGTGCAAGCCTAAACACTAAGTGTGAGCTTGTAAAACACTAGTGATTAAGTGAAACACCCAATTAGTGAATTGGGGAGTGATGTAGGGTTGGTTAATACCAGAACCACCATAAAACTTTTGTGTTAATTCTCCTCCTACTCTTCCTCTAATCTTTCATTTTTGTGAGCATCCTTCATAAGTTCAAATCTACCATCAATTCAACCCCCCCTCCCCCTTCGGTCCCTTTTCTTGGTGCACTAAGGCCAATAGAATCTAATTATGGTTTTTACACACCTTTTGATGTGACCAACATTTATGGTAGGGTTGGTTCTCTCTCTAGGGCTTCCTCAAAGTGTTAAAATCATAACATTTGATACATACATGGTTATAAGTATGTCAAAATTATTATGAATGGTTGGTATGCAACTATGGCATGATCTATGCAAGTAGATCTAGTGTTTATGAATATTTTCCTTATATGGCAGCCTGACCTTGCTACACTCTCATAGTAATAACTCTAGATTTACTTATCCAAATGACTTGATTCCATTTTTCAAATAAACTAGACACATAATGATACAACATAGTCAAATTTGAGGTTAATATAAGACATATAGAAAATGTGGTGAATTTTTGAATTTTTCCCTATTTCAATGCCACCTCAATTTGACTAGGCCTTATTTTCATGGGTATATCTCAAATTGTACAAATACAATTGCAAAAATGATCTACCAAAATTTACAAAACACATACAAAAACATTTTTCATGTTTTACTCATTGTCTAATTTAGTCTATAAAGTCACTAAGTGACCAACTCAGTGTGAGTAAGATTTTAACATATTGACAATCAGTCATAATGAAGGGCCAATATCTCAACAATCATGTTAAATTTGGCAAAAATATTTAAAGGCATGCATATCAGACATAAATATACAACTTTGAAGTTTGTCACATCATCAAATTATGAATCTATGGCCATCAAATTCTTAGAAAATAGAATTAAAAGACAAATGAGGTTTCATCGGGTTCAAGGTCAGTCACAATCAATGAGCCATATCTCTTTTTGCATAACAAATGAAACAAGACTGCTTTACAAGTATTTTGAGGGGATATAACCCTACAAATTTAATGTTTCACACTTTGTATGAATCTGAACATAAGGTCATCAAAATATTAGAAAACATAAAGACTGAGGTGATTTCAGTTGGTTGTGAACCGGCCCTAATGAAGGAGCCATATCTCCTAGCACATACCAAATTAACCATAACTATTTTACATGCATTTAGATGAGGCATAGAGCTATAACTCTCATATTTTTCACTTTTCGTAATTCCTCTTTTAAGATTCCTTTCGAGGTAGCTCACTCTTTTCCCTCTCCTTCTTCTTCTTCTTCTTCTTCTTTTCTCTCTTTCTTCCTTAGCTCTTTCTTTCTTCTGCTACCCTTCATGTTTAACCTCTCTATTCTAATCTGAAGGCTAAAAAATTCCACTTGAAAACCTATTGTAACAAGATAAAATCGTGGTGTCTCATTTCCATTGGTTGGAAGTTCACTTTTCCCCTTTAGTCCCTCTTCTTCACTCCTTCATCACCTCCATCCATCTCTCAATCCCTATATGCTCCTTATACTTTTAAATAAGCTCTAAAACACCATTGTTTATAATACTATAACATGCACACAACATAAGATAATTTGCCATGCAATTATACAAACATTACATATATGTTCAAGTGCCCCAAATGCAATGGTGCAAATGTCATCATCGTGCTTATCCAATTCACATATCTAAATGATCATTTATCCAATGCTTATGTTCATGTGGGATTGAAAATTATTTATGCAATTAATATATTCATGTAGGAATGCCAATGAATGTGGATAAGGATGTTACAAAGATAGTACCTGTAAACTACTTCGTGAAATAATTTTAGTAGCACTTAGAAGTCTACTTGTACCTATTTGATAGTGCCCAAAAACTACTATTGTAAAGGTGATTGATAGCACCTGAAAGCCATCTAGATAGTGAAAGGCTCTAGTGGGAAGACTAGAGGAAAGGAACTAGGTAGACTAATGTAGAGGATGTAGGCAGGATTGTGTCAAACCTCAATCATATCTCACATAGAAATGTATTTTTACTTCTTTGTGTGCCACCATTTCTTTAACAAAGTTGTGCCTAGTATCTATATGCTTATTTTTACAATGAAACTTTAAGTCCTTAGTACATGCAATAGCCACTTAATTGTCATAGTTAGTTAGTATTGGGCTAGTTAAACAAGCGGTGACCCTCAAATCATCCAAAAACCCTTCAGCTTCTTGTACTATCGAAGAGAAGGCTACAAGTTTAGCTTCCATCATGGATAAGGCTAGACATGACTATTTCTTACTACTCTAGGATATAAGACCATTACTAAGTCAGAAAATGAAACCAGAGGTAAACTTTCTCTCATATAAGTCTCCTTCCTAGTCAGCATTAGTATAACCTCTCAAATATAGATTATAGCCTTGGTAGCATAGTGAGTAATCAATAGTTCCCTTTAGATACCTCAAAATCCTCTTTACATCTTTCCAATGTGCTAGACCTAGATTGGATTGATATCTGCTTACCATGCCAATAGCATAGCAGGTGTTTGGTCTTGTACACATCATGGCATACATTAAACTCTAAACCACACTAAAGTAAGGAACTTTACTCATTTGTTCCTTTTCTCTTAGGTCTTGGGACACAATCTTTAGCTCAAACCTTTGGCTTTAATTATAGGAGTATTAATTGGTTTATAATCTTGCATCTTAAATCTTTTAAGGACTTTTCTAGTATATGTATCTTACAAAAAGAGACAATATTTTCTTTAGATGACCTCTTAAAATCTTAACTCTAATAATGTATGCAACTTCATCCATTTTCTTCATTTTGAAGTTAGATGACAACCATGCTTTGATCTTATTAACACACTCCTTATCATTTTTAGTTATAATTATGTCATCAATATACAATGATAAAATCACAAATTTATCCTTAGAATGATCCTTCTTAATCATAATGAAACCATGTGAAATGATTGTATTATGAAAATGAATATACCATTGCCTTGATGACTACTTAAGGCCATATATGGACTTTAAAAGTTACAAACCTTTTATTCATTACCTTTTTTAATGAAACATATTAGTTATTCCATATATATCTCTTTATCAAGTTCTCCTTTGAGAAAGGCAGTCATTACATCAATTTGATGTAATTCAAGTTCTAAGCTAGTAACTATAGCTAGAATTAAGCGAAACGAGGTAAATCGCATAATAGGAAAAAAAGTTTCCTTATAGTCAATTCCTTCCTATTAGGAATACACATTTGCAACAAGACGAGCCTTATACCTCTCAATGGTACCATCAATCTTCCATTTTATCCTGATAATCCATTTATTCCCATTTATTGTGCATCCTTTCTGGAGATTAGATAGTTGCCAAACTTGATTAGAACACAAAGACTCCATTTCCTCTTCCACTTCCTTAATCCATTTATCCTTAGCAGCAAGTTTGCCAAATTTGTTTTTCTAACCTATAATTGGTAGAGGACCCATAAACTCATATCATAAAATTAAAAGATTTTACGACATAATACAATACCTCTTAAAATCTAATTTTATACACACACACACACACACACACACACACACACACATATATATAAACATACATACATACATACATACATACATACATACATACAAACATATATATATATATATATATATATACATATATATACATATATATATATACATATATA
>CATIWR010076510.1:0-17170 GCA_949677035.1 Omphalea diandra | reverse complement strand
TGGGTATTTTCTCCTTTTTATAGGTGTTATTTTATATTTTCTATTAAAATTAATATATATTAATCTTAAAATTTTTTAATCTACTTTATGATAAAAATAATCTTGATAACAAAACTTCATTTAAAAAATATAAAAATTGATATATATATATATATATATATATATATATATATATATATATATATATATATATATAATTATAGTAAATTTAAAAAAATTATATAAATATTTTACATTAGACAAAAGGAAAATACTATTTTGAAGTGATAATACTATTTACTGTTGTGCTCCCTTAAGTTATTAAAAACTTTAATCTAAATAATCCTTTCTTGAAAATTAATTTCTTTGGATACACAAATTAAAGTATTGTATACCAATTTTAGGTAATATTCTGATAATACAAGGGAATTCTTGATATGTACCACAACAAAGCTAATGTAACTAAGAGATGCTTATTGTTAACATCAACCTTGAAAATGTCCCTTCAAAGAAAAAGAATCATTGGTGAATTGAAAATGTCCCTTCAAATAAAAACAATCATTGGTTAAGTATAACTTTAGATGGCTATCGTAGTGAAGATGGTGAAATAGCTATTCATTTTTTTTTAAAAAAAAAAATTAGTTTTTAAGATGGTGAAATAGCTATTCATTTTTTTATAAAAAAAATTAGTTCTTGCAAGTAACCATTGAAAATCAAGTGAGTGTAACAAACTATATAGAACAATGTGAAAACCACAAGATGAAAGAATCATGAGTGTGAAAACATTAGAAGAAGAATCTGATTATAATATCATAATCATCATCATCATCTCCCGTATTCATTATCGTGGTCACTTATGCAAATTTTTCACTTCTATATTTTATTAGTAAAAAAGAAAATTTTAAACTTTTATTTCAAATTGATTAAAAAAAAACATATAAGTTAAAGAAACATAATATGTTGTACTACCCTACACTAATATCATGAGCAATTTTTTTTTTTTTTTAAAAAACTCTGTAACTCTTTCATCTAATAATCAGATTTTGAAAGAAGTTAATAGAACTGAAATTCTTATGTTTAGAAAGTCTATATAAAAAATTAAATTCTTTTAATTTAAAAAATAATTTAATTAGAAATTCAAATTAAATAAAAAATCATAAAATTTTGAAAAAATTTGTTCTGATTAAAATATTCAGATTATTACTTAAATTTAATAATATATTTATTTTAAATAAATAAATATATTTAAAAATTTTATTTTATTATAAATTTATTTCAAATAATGAAATTCTATTAAATTTTAGTATTCAAAATTTATTCCAAACAAACAAATTTTGTTTAATAATTTTTTTTATTTTCTCTCATTATTTATTCTAAGAATTAATGACATTTGGATTTAATAATATTAAAACCTCGATAAAATCATTAGATTAAACCATATTTTTTATCATATTATTAAATACGTCATTATATAATTTATCTAAAATTTGAGATTTTGAATTTAAATCTTAATTGAAATCAAATTTAATAGTGTCATAATTTCACTTCGAGGCCTGATGCAAGCAACTGCCTCCGTTCCTTCAATGCCAACTGTTAACAAGAAGATAACTGATAGGGATCAACAACTTTTTTATTTTTTATGTTTTTTGGACGGTGTTTTTAATTCCTTTTTGTGTATTTATCAGTTCTGTAATTGTGATGCTGCAGCATAAATGCATGCCTCGGCATTGGGATCATGATAAGTTTGATCACATCTACCAACAAAAATAGTCTTCTACTTCTAGTCATATGGTCCAAAATAAACCCTAGCACCTCGCTATTCATCTAACCCTAAATAATCTTTAGGAAATAATTTCCCATGTATGTTTCACAAGGAAAGAACTTAATAAGTGCCCTTCAAACATGAGATTACGAATTGGATACATTTCTACAACAAAACCTAAATAAAATGGAAAGAAAAATATTTTTAAAAAATTGTCTTCCATCTCCCAGTGGGGTGGGCCCCTTGAGTCCCCATAAATATGACCTCATTTGAGGGTTCCTTCTAATTCACAAGAAAGAAAGAAATATACAGAGGGTTCTTTGTTTTGAAGGGCTCTTGTGAGAATTTTCTTTTTTCCCAAGTCATTAGCTAACATAATAACCTCATAGTGTCGACATGGGTTGTTGCGAGGAAGAGCTTTTGGTACAGAAAGTCTGCGACTTGTATGATCAAATCTCAAGCCTCGAGAGTCTCAAACCTTCCAAAGATGTCGACATGCTCTTCAGACAGCTTGTTCTCACGTGCATGCCACCACTCCGTATTGATGTTAACAAGCTGTCCACGAAAATCCAAGAAATGAGGTCGAGGCTTATTAGACTCTGTGGAGAAGCTGAAGGTCATTTAGAAACTCATTTCTCTACCATCTTAGCTTCCTTTGAAAACCCTCTTGACCATCTCAATGTCTTCCCTTACTATTCAAACTACCTTAAGCTTAGCAATCTTGAATTCACCATCCTCAAACAGCATTACTCCCGTGTTCCTAACCAAGTTGCGTTTGTGGGTTCTGGCCCTCTTCCCCTGACTTCAATTGTGCTAGCCTGCAAACACCTCACCACATCCTCTTTCCACAACTACGATATTGACCCATCAGCCAATTCCAAGGCTCTTCGCCTTGTCTCATGCCATCCTGATTTGTCTAAACGAATGTTCTTTCACACCACCGATATAATGAATGTTACAAATGGACTAAAAGAGTTTGATGTAGTTTTCTTGGCAGCTCTAGTTGGCATGAACAAGGAAGAAAAGATTAGGGTCATTGATCACCTGGCTAAGTATATGGCCCCTGGGGCTACTTTAATGCTAAGGAGTGCTCATGGTGCTAGGGCTTTTCTCTATCCGGTGGTGGATCTTTGTGATCTCCGAGGATTCGAGGTACTTTCTGTGTTCCATCCAAATGATGAAGTCATAAATTCAGTTATCATAGCCCGTAAACATCAAATGCCTATACAATCAATTGATCAGCAAGGTCTTCTCCCCAATATAATACTGCCTACCAAGTGTTCTGAGATCCAAGCTTTCAATCCCCTTAACCATGGAAACATGGTTGAGGAATTGGCTATTGAGGAGCATCTCTCTTAAACTATTTCTTTTTCCCTATCCATTTATCGCCTTGTGATCATCCACATGGAAATTGGATCTTTAAATTGCATCTAGCTTGTATGTTCGTGATTGTGATCTCCTCCCTATTTGTGTCTTTACTATATTTAAGTTTTGATGAATAAAAAAAAAAAAAAAAAAGCCATTTCAACCTGCGTTTCAGAAACACGACTTTAAGTTATCCATATAAGAAGATGTCTTTGCTGATTTAATTTTGATTAACAAAGACACTCTCATTTCAAACATGTTATAAGAAATTTTCTAAGTTCATCTGTATAATCATTATTTCAACTAATGAATGCATATCATAGAAATGTATGTTAACATAATACTTCTAATTATTAGTTTCCTCATCATCTACACTTGCAAAATTCGTCATAGTTTTATGGCACATCTTAGTTTCACTTTCACGATTGTAACTAAGAAAAACTATTTAATATTTGCGCATAGAAATTATACTTTTATTCTATTAATTATAAATATCTATGCTCTTAATCTGATACAAATCATGTCGTGTTCTTGTTAGTCTCTGTGACATATGGAAATAATTAATCATTATGGATTTTGTCAATATAACACATTGATATGTGTGAGTTCAATAGTAATGTACCACGTGGATGCCACACGTATATAGAAGTGTTGGAAGTGTAAGAATAGCATGGATTGCGCAAACCATCCAAATTTGCTTACATCTGCTTAACAAGAAACATACTATTCACGGAACCGCTGCCTCTTTCTAGTTAATGTATTGACTTCAATCCTTTAAATCCAATCAGTTAAGGAAAAACAGTATAACATTCAAAGACTGACTTAAAATGACATGTATGGAGTTGGATTTTTTTTTTTTGGCTTTTCCAAGATCATCTACTTATAATTGTTAGAATTGTTTGTTTGTTTGATGTACGAGGCTGATGGTGGGGTAAGCACTTATCTACCAAATGTCATAGAGAGAAAAGGGATGTGACAGCTAAATATAGGAGAAGAAAAGCAATAGAAGCAGACTCCATTTTTGTTGGATATCATGAGCATGATCTTGGATCTGTCACTTTATATGGGTGGATATATAATTGTTAATTTTTTTGTTTGTGCCTTAAACTCACTGTTACATCCTCAAGTCTTCCCTATCACGCAATAGCAGAAAAAATGTGAGAATGAAGCTTTTGCACATACACACGAGTTTGGACGAACTTGGAAAAGTTTCTCGTACTTTCAGCTAGTTAACACCTTTCTATCCGAGAAAAACAAGGGAGTTAAATTTGATGAAGGTTAGGTTGAATTAGGAGCAGAAAGAGGAACCCTAGATGCTAGGGGATGGGGAAGCCTCCATATAAATATAGCATCACTTCCCCAGATACACACTAGACAATATGTATATAATAATTACTCCGTTCTCTCTTACATGGCAACTCCGGACTACTGTCTATCCAAGGTGCTTCCATAAGTTCATATCCAAATGTATATTAATAAACAACAAGAACTAATTTCTCAAAAAAAAAAAAAAAAAAAAAAAGCTGGCTAGTTTCGTTGGTACAAAGGTAGGTATAATTTTATTGTACCTACTGGACGAGGAGGCTTATGGGTAAATTATGTCTTCACATGTTACCTCAATATTATATTTCTTCCTTATTCCCTTTTTCTATGGTGTTGGTTAAGCGCCCCTGTTATATTTGTTCCTTACTTGCTTTTTCTTCTTTTCCCTTGAAAAAAAAATATACTAGCTCTTATTTTTCTCTTTTTCAAATATACTGAAAAATGGTATTTACTGAAAAGTTATTTATGAGGAGGAAATCACAATTTTTTTAGTATTTCATATAGAGTTAATTTACAAACTTGAAAGTGCGAAGTGTATAAGCAAATAGCATCGCATTGTTGATAAATTTCAGTTTCATCTGGAAAAGTTGAAAGTTGTATCCTTCCTATTCTTTGTCAAAGAGAAGTACATCTCCCTTTTAATTTTTATTTTTAATAATTTCGCCTGCCTATTTCTCAAAGAAATTCTTTGGACACTATTTATGAAAATGGATGAGACCATAAGCAAGAAATAGACTAAGCAACTATACATAATAACAGCAATACTCCTCCTAACATTGTTAACACAATGCATGATGTCAATTACCATGCAGCTATCACTGCCACCTAAAAAAACAATCATATTATGATTCATTGATCTTCAAATTTAATTCAAAACAACATCATACCTGAAAATCAGTAGCAGATTGATCCCCATGATGCCATTCGACCAATGTAATTAAGCACAAACAGGGGAGCCTCAGCTTTTTGTTGGTACTATCAGTAAGAGTTGCTAATAAATTATTGGTTGGGTTTTGACTGAGAAAATTCGACGAACAGGTTCTGATTAATACCTTGATGAAGGGAAAGTCGAAGGCCATAATAGGAGCGAGTTGTTGTTTACTTGCTAGATTATGATATTCCGCGCTTTTTATTTGGTTTTCTCGTGGTCCTCCAATGGGAGACATTTCATATTAGCCGTCGATATGTCGCATGTATGGGGTCCAGTTTTCCATGTGATTATATATAAATATATGAGTCATTTTGTGGGAAGCCTTGAACTGCGCTTGTCGAAGGACGACAGGAGGACCGCTCTCTCACAGTATTTTCTGATGATAGGTTAGTCGTTCGTGGTCCTTTGGAAGATAGAGCGTTTCCATGTACAAGTATTCATTTGGTTCTCTTTCACATGCCATGAATTCAGCCCTAGATTACCAGCCTATGCCAATTTTCTTCATCATAAACAACCACTAAATCCAGAGATTTGGACTATAACTGGAGAACCATAACTGCTGGTTCACATAGGTTGGATTTGGTAAAACATGTTCAACAAGCACTACTATTTTGGCCCAAATTGAGCCCAGCATTGACTCGAGATTTAAAAATAAGCTCATTTAAATAAATTAATTATATTGATAATATTTATTTATAAATTTATTCATCTTATTTAAATTTATGAACACTTCATTTAAATTTAATTATCATATTTTTAATTCTAATTCATAATTACAAAATTAATACTTAAAATTATATTTTATTACATAAATAATTAAAAATGAGTAAAATAAACACTATGATATTAATATTTTTAAGAAAAGTTTTAGTTATAATTGAATGTTAGTAATGAAGACTTAATTCGATAAAAATTTGACCAAGTTCGTGAACCATATACGAATATAATAGCGTTCAACTTGATTTGACTATATTAATAAACAAACTAAATTTAAATTTAAGTTTCTCGTTCAATAAATCAACTCAATATGAATTAGTCCAAACTCAACTCAATTTATTCCCCAACCTACCCAGCAAGTGGAGAGGTTTAATTAGGTCATTTGATTTGATGGGAATTAAGAAACCAAGAAACTAATAACATGTAAATTAAACCATATGATTTTGAAAATATGTAACTCCAAGTAGCCAACTTTTCTTTACATGTATGCAAGTTCCATGATAATGTTAATATAACCCCCCAAAAAATATCCAATTGTAGACAATTAACTGTTACTTTAATTGATATATAATGTAAATAGAAGATCATAAATAATTTAAAACCAAAAGACTTTCATGTCAGTCACTTCCACCTCCACCTCCAGTATCAAAGTATGAAGCTCCTCCAATTCTGCCACCCACGCCTTCCATAAGAGCAAATCTCATATCTTCTGATGGCTTCCAATGACGCTTCCGCTGGTTTATAAACCAGTTGTTGATCTGTTTTTGATCTAGTCCTGTAATCCCTGATAACTTCACTTTTTCCTCTTCCTGCACCATGGTAAAACATGTCCATTAAATCAAAGACTCATTGGTAATGCAGAAACAATTTCTGAATAGGAACAAACATAATAGAAAAAATGGCAGTAAGTCAGATTAGTGATCACCGTAGGATATGGCCATCTGTAATGATTATTCCACCAGTCGAAAAGAATCATCCTTGAATCCTTTGGCAGTTTGCCTTTCTTTCTTTTCTTTAAGAACTCCTTTCTCAAATTGCTTAGATAACCGCTGTACTTACGCAAGAGCATTCCTTTAAGATCTTGATCACGAGGACGGCTGCCTGAAGATTCTTGACTTATTTCTGATGCTTCAACCTCACCACAGCTTAATTCCTCCTCTGAAGTCCCTGCTGCTTCATCTGCAGCCAAATACAAGAAAAGATCCACAGAAATTACAAGCTCATAGTCATGCATCTGTTGAGTTGAAGGGAGAAAGCTAGGAAATTGCAGTTTGCAAAAGCATGTATCAAAGAACGAAAATGACTCGAAAATCAGCGGCAACAAGTCAAGATTAGCCACCATTGCAAAAGTTCTAGGTTTCCCGTCATCACATCTGTATTTTTTGCCTGCAACAGCTTGAAATCAAGAACCAACGTGGTTGAAACGCAATGCACATCAATATAACTTTCCAAGGTGGTTGGAAACATAGGGAATGCATCAGGATATGGTTGTTCCATCACCTAAGTTTAAAAATCGCCAGCATATTTTTATAGCTTGTCTGGGATTTTTATCATATATTATGGCAAACCATGCATTCCACTTCCCCAACTTCCCGAAATATTCTCCACTCAAAAACAAAAATCCTGAAATATTCAATCATCTTATTCCGAATTGATTACCCAGACTCCTACATTGGCTAAATTCTATTTATCCACCATCATGCTTTAGGGAAAATTCTGCATGAAGTAACCGTATACATTGTCTTTATGGGGCTTTACCAGCTAGAACTACAAATGCTCCATCAGAGAAAGACACCACTATCACTAGATAAATGAATCATTCAATCTCAGACTCGAAAATATGGCTTAAATGGAATAAGGGCTAGTTTTAAAATATTAAGAGGATTAGGGAAATTAGAATTAAATCTAACCAAAAGAACTTCAGCCTTTTGACCTCAACAAAATAAAACTTGATATCGTACTGTCATGTGCTAAAACAGGTAGTCTTCTCCAATTGCTAAGCTGTGTTGCAAGATGACCCAACCGTTTTGCAACTTTTCTAAAGCTCCTTGTATGTTGTACTTTCGTGTAGTACAAATGTGACTAATACAGCTGATACAACCCCTTTTCAACCAATGCCTAATATTTCCACACCAAAACTAGCTAAACAAGATACCGTAGAATCCCTAGTTGAACTGGTTTCTGGTGAAAAAGAAAAAAAGAAAACAGTTCATTTTCACTTTCACAGCATGTGCTTTCAATTACTAGTACAAGTAAAGAGGCAAACATTGAATGCTAATTCATGGTAGACCCTTCAGCCAGAGCAATTGCAATTAAAGACTGGAACGATTAAGAAACTTTATAACAAGCCCAATTAATTTTCATCACAAGCACAATAACATATATACTTCCATAAATTTCAATCAACTATTCTTGACAATAATCTTCGATGCAGTTATTGTTTATCAATTCCTAATTTTGAAACCCAAGCCAATAAATTTCAAATCTAGTAATATATATAATGCACAAGGGCCAGATCCTTGGTCTAACAAAACATAAACATGAAAAATGTATAATATAATGTGGAATTCTTTGAGTACTGATATTCATCCTATTTCCTAAAGCTGATTTTATACGAACAATTAAACAAAGAATCAAGTGACTGGAATAAATTTACGCATGCTCCTATACATACTGATTCCTAGTAGATATATTCCTCAGTTATCTATCTTAGTGCATTACTCTTTCAAATGTCAAATGTGGTAAGTATATGAATCTCTTCACAAGGAACGCTGAAGAAATTACAAGCAATAATCTTTCAAACCACATATACTGGACATAACAAAAATCACATATACTTTGAAGAAAAATATAGGTCCATTTTTCAAATTCAAAAAATGCCAAAAGCAGTTCGTAGCACAAGACGCTGTCCATAAACCAGAAGCAAATCACTCATGCCTCAATATTTAATTAAACATATTTAGCACTGTAAATATTGTGTTGAGCTACATTATTTTCCTCAATATGAGCATGTCAAAATTGATATTAGTAATGCATAGGGGCTAATATAGGAAACAGAAAAAAATATGGATGCCATTCAAGGGAAATCCAAACAAAAGTTTTCAATTCAAACACTAGAAATACTATTCTTTTGACATGCACAGTGGTAAAAGATTAAGCCCATTTACTCCTCACACTCAAACATGAATATATAATAATATTTACCAATTTAAAGTGCTACCATACAAGTGCAAGTTAAACATGGAAACCAATGCTATAGAATGCACAGTGAAACAACTTTACCAGAGCCATAATCAAAGATTTTTGTCAGTGTTCCTTTACAAAGATTTCTCAGTTGTGATTCTATGCTGCTCAAAAATGTAGTGGCCTCATTTAACGGCTTGGATAGCTCCTCCTTGTATCTATGGAGTACCTCACAGTAAGATTCCTTAAAGAGAACAACAGTAGATTATTTAGTCCCTAATTCCTTGTTCCAATAATATTACTATTACACTTATTATAACTTAGACTATATGAACAAATTAATTGTCTGTCTAGCCTTGCCTAGGACAAGCAAGGGGGAAAAGACGTTAGAAAACTTTAGTCTTCTTTCCTTAGTTTCACTTCATAAATTTCTTGAGAACTAAACAAAGCTCAAAGATGAGGATAGTGAATTATAGAGTACTGAAAGAAAATGAAACTTTGGCCTTTCAAACGCACACACCATGAACTCATCAAGTTCTGGATCAGCTCCCATCTGAGTACTGCTGCTGCAACTCTTGATTGAATAGTTCTCTCTGCTAATTTCATCAAGAAGGGATTCCACTTCTGGTGGTGCACCAACCTGGAAAAAGATAATACACACACAAAAGCCAAGGAAAACTCAGATTCAACACTTGTGGGTTTTATTTTTTCCTTTTTCTTTTTCCCTGTAACTTTCCAGTAGAAAATTTTCTTTCAAAAGCAATAAAAACAACATTTGCAAATGCTGAAGAAGCAAGAAAAAAAAAAATACTAAAGTGAAAACCTTTTGGCATTCTATGTAGGCAGATAGTACGTCGGGATAACGAGGGTGATTGCCGATCTGGGTCTTGATTAGATCAAGCATATGTGATTCAAAAACTTGTGCATGATCAGCACCAGCTTCAAATTGAAGCAAATTACCAAACGAAGTGTGGAATTCGTGACTAGCCGTAGCAGTAGTAGTAGAAGCAGCGAAACTTGTAGGGAAGTTATGATCAACTGTAACAACATTATCTGAACAAGATATCGTAGGATCAAGCCTATAAAAATCCTCCATATATGTTCTTTCACACATGCAAGAGATGATCAATCTTTAATATATAGCTTCACTGATGTTGGAACGCAAGAGATCTTTAACACTCCATATATATAGCTTCCTTTTTCTTCTTGGAAAAAGAAAGAAACGTATTACTGTACAATCAGAATTATAAACAGTAAAAAAAAGGAGGAGAAGATTCAGTAGCCACAGGAATAAGACCCCATTAGAAAAGATCAAGGTTGATGGAGAATAGTAGATGAGCAGATTCAGAATAATAAAACCCAACAAGTAACAAGGTTTTAAAGAGCAGAAAAAGAAGGAAGATATTCCATTTTGCACGAACTCCAATAGGGTTTGAAAAAGAAACCAAGTGACAGAACAAGAAAGAAAGTAGCAGGAGAGTACAGACCGACAGCTTAGAGTTTGAAGTAGGGTGTGGAACTTGAGCTTGGGAAAAGACCAGACCTTACCTTCTTTCAGTTAAAGGATTAAATGCATTCCTAAATATAAATTTTTTATTTAATTTATATATTTTTATTATATTTATTTTTAAATAATATTTTTATATATATTTATATTTATATTTAATTTATTTTTTAAAATATTTGTTATAATTAAATAAATAAATAAAATTATATGATCAAAAAATATATTTAACAAAATAAAAATATAATTTTTTTAAATTTTAAAAATTTTAAGTCTCTGAATTTTAAAAATAATACTTCACTTTAATATAATAATATTTTTATGAAATAACAATTACACTCATTTATTTAATTATGATAAATATAAAAAAATTAATTAAATAAAAGTAAAAAAAATATTATTTTAAAATAAATTTAATAAAAAATATAAATTTAAAAGTAATTTTAGAAAAAAAATTTATTCTATCTAAATTCAACGGTGTGTTAGATATTTTGTTTCTTCTTTTTTCAAGAAGAGAGATCAGATAAAGTGGGCACACAGTTGCTGAGAAAGCAGTGAGAGTGAGCAGTAACTATGATGAATAGAAAGAGGTAACATTAACTGATCCAAAAAAATATATATACTATATAGCATGTATGTGTGTCATTGTTACACGTTCACAGCAGTTGCAGGGTAAGGTACTAAAGTGAAGGGATTGGGAGCGGTAACAGTTTAATAATATGATTAATGGTGAGGCCGTGTGGGTAGCCGGTATTCATAGGTGACTGATGATTTAGGCGTTTCCTACTGGTGACGTGGGATTCTGCCAGGTTTTGATTTCCTATTGGTTGTCATTTTGTAAATCGTGGGGTCCTTCTCTTTCAGCAATTTTCTCCTTTTCTACACAACCATTATGTTATTCCTCCTTTTCCGCTTACCGATACCTCACACCCTCATAAACTGTATTTGGCCTTGTTTTTCTAGAGGTGTAATCAAGTTTAATTGAGTCCAAAATCTGTTACATTTTGTATTGAATTTAATTATAAAACTTGAAGTTGAGAAGAAATTTAGTCCTATTTGTTCCGTAAAATATATTTTAAAAAAATTAATCAATAAAAAATAATTTTAATTAATAAAAATTAAAATATTTATTAAGAAAAATATTTTTTAAATAAAATTATTTTTCAAATTTTTATAAATTTATTTAAATAAAAACTAAATTATATAAATATATATATATTTATTATTACATATTATCTTTGACTATCAACAATCATTACTCGCGGTTGTTAGTTTATATTGATCTTCGATGATCATCAACAAGATCCACAAAAATGTTAATTTCTTATGTATCTTTATCTATAATAAATAATTAGTAGTATAAATAGAAAAATATTTATGTCTAAATTTTATTATAATTTTATAAATTAAAAAATTGATATTTTTATAATATATTTCAAACACCAAATAATATTTTTTATAAATAATTTGATCTTCATAAAATAAATAAATCCTTAATTTTGTTATTTAAACTTGAATGTAACTCAATAAATATATTATTCTAAAAAACTCAATAAATAAATAAAATATTTGAAATTGATTCAATACAATTAAATTGCTTTTATATATGCATATATAATTTTGGACGACTTGAAATTTAAATTTGAATAAATTTAATTAAACTTGAGATTAAGATTAATTCAATTTGACTTAATTATTTATTTACATATATTAAAATATAAAGAGTAAAATCGTAATACTACTTAAAGCTCAATTAATCAATTTGAATATTTGAATGGACTAATTTACTTAAATATCTTAAGTTTAAACTCAAATATCTAGTCAGTCTCAAATAATCTACTAATTGTCTTGATTTATTTATATTTTATAAATTCTTTCCCTTTGGGTTCTCTTTATTTTCTTTCTTTAACCCAAAAGTTGAGCCAATTGAGGATTTTAAATCTTTAATTAAATCATTAAAAGATCAATTATTCTTCTAAACTCTCTTGTGTTGTCATTGAGGAGTTCCCTTAGACATGGTCACATTTTGGTTTGGAATTGAAATTGAATTTAACATCAAAATTAGAATTGTGAAAATCATTTTAAAATCAAATCATGAAATAAAATTTATGTGTTATAAAAACAGTTGTATCAGAATAAAAATGTATATATAATAATGTCGTAATCAATACCATTTATATGAATTAACTATCAAATTTATGATGTGTGGGTTCCATCCGCCATCTCTAATTATAAACTGAATTTTTTTTTTTAAAAAAAAGAAAGGGGTAAATATTTCAAATTCCATTTGCAAACACTGTTTATAAGCAGTATTTTGTGCCCCATACTCTTTAAAAATGAAGTACTTTGTGCCCCACAAATACTGTAGAATAATAATAATTCAGGGGGTCACATAATTTGCGGATGGAAATTTCAAAAGGTTATAAAATTGTTAAAAAAATGTTATTTTCCTTTAATCATATAATTTAAAGCCGCCTTTGGACCAAATGACAAATTATTAGCTAATAAAAAGAGTATAAAATACAATGTTCCACAAAGATAAGATGACCATTATTAAAATAAGCCATCACTAATCTGAGTAAATCTTTGACTCCAAACAAACAAAGTGCAAGTGGCTTTCTTTTCAATTGTCGTTTTGAATAACAATCAAGGAAATAGCAAATGATATATATATATATATATATATATATATATATATATATATATATATATATATATCTTTTCATTCTAATCTAATAAAAGAAAAACTTATTATCTCCATCATTGCAAAGACATTGTTTGCACGGGAAGTAAGTTGAGCTACTCTACTTTTTAAAAATTAGTTTTTATTACACCTGTATATAATTAAAATAATTATTAGACATATAAATTAGTTAATTTTTTTATTTTATATTCATATAAATAAATGGAATAATTTATATAAAGTCATAAAAAATTAAAAAATTATGAAATACCTATAAAATAAATAAAAATTATACAGAATTAACAACAAAACTAAAAATAATAATATCAATAAATAAATAATATGTTTTCATCACTTCTCATTAAATAACCACAAATTTTAAAGAGTGCAATAAGAATTAATTCCATAATAAATATTATTCATCCAATTACAATTTATAATTTAAGATTATTATTATCAATTTTTTAAAATTTTTATATCTTTTCAATCTCAAAAATTGTTTTCTAATTAACTATTTTTATAAATAATATAATATAGATTTAAATATAAGAAAATTAAAAATTAAAATAATAATTAATTTTATAAAAAATATTATTTATCCAATTAAAATTTATAACTTAAGGTTATTATTGTCAATTTTTTTTTCTCTCTAAAAAAGTTTTTCCTAGTTAATCACTTTTATATATAGTGTAGATAGATAAATTATATTTATTTTAATTTTAAATATTTGAAATATAAAATAACACTAATTTAAAATATAAATATATTTTTCCATTATTTCAGTTATTTTAAATAATTACAAATTTTAAAATTAAACTAATAATTAGTTTTATAATGAAATATTATCCACTTAATTAAAATTATAACTTAAAAAATATTATTATCAATTTTAAAAAGTTCTATATTATTTTATGTCCTAAAAAGTTTTCCTAATTAACCACTTTTATATATATAGTATAGATTTGATCAACATTCCAAACCAAACAAACTCTTTTTTTTTTAATCTTATTTTTTAAAATAAAATTGATAATTTTACTATATTTATTAATTTTATTTCTTATTAATAATAATTTTTATTTATTTTTTATGAACATTTGTATTTATTCTTTGAAATATTTTTTGTGATTTGAGAATAATTGTTTATGTAAAGTAATAAAAAAAAGTTCCAGATAAAACTAATATTATTATAAAGTCGAGTCAATTTATTGATGTTGATTATAGTAATGATCAACTTACCTTTTAAAATATATGGATTTATTTATTTGGTACATATCTTATTGTAAATAAAAATATCTTTATTATTCTAAAAGATAAGACAATAATTTTATAATAAATTTTATATTTTAAGCTTATTTTTCCGTATCAAACAATACTGTAAATTAAGTATAATTCTTGAGATTTGACCTTTGATGATTTATTTATAATCTTTAATATATATATATATATATATATATATCAGTTGAATTTGTGAATTTATAATAAATTATAGTTTTTATCGGCTTGTATTTAGAGTTTTTTTTGAACCTCTATAATTATAATAAAGAAAAGTCAAAATTATTCTTACTCTATTATTATTCTTAAAATTATATTATTCAACTATCAATTATAAATTATAACATTTATAAAGGAAATCTCCAATCTATATGTATATTGACTTTTGGTTAATTTTATATTATTATAGATAATTTTTATAAAAAAATATATGTAGGATACTTTAATTACTAAAAATATTCATATATATTGATTAATATTAATAAGAAATAATTATTTAATTTTATAAATACAAATTAACATTTATAGCAGTCTCAGTTTTGAAATTATATTTTTATGAGCATAGATGAAAATATATTCTTTTACTATATTTTAATTTTAATTTATTTAATTCAATATATAAAAATATTAAAAGTATTACATTATTAGTCATTTAATAAATTAATAACAACTATTAGACATAATTTATTAATTGTTTAATATCAAACTGCTATCAGCTGTCAATTAACAGCTTTCAACTATTAGTCACATCTATCAATTTCAGTTACCCCAAATAGACTTTTATGAAATTAGTATAAAAAGAACTCCTTAGCTAGTCACATGCATGAATTAATTTTTGTAATTGATTTAAATAAAAATTTTATATTATAGTTAATAGTAATTATTACAAATCAATATCCAAATTAACCTTTAAATTAATTTTTTATATTAAAAATTTTTGTCTCATGTGTATGATACCAAAATTGATAATAAAATTATAAAATTTTAGAATTATTATAGAGAAAATAATTCAATAATAAAATAATAAAAATTTCAGAATCATTATAGAAAAAATAATTCATCATTGATATTAAGGTCATGATCAAAAAACAAATTGAGAAAAAGTATAGAAAATGTAAACTTCTTAAGAATAATATTATCAAATATCTTCGTAAGAGCGCCTTCAATTGCCTCGTTAGCAAAATTATTTACTTTAAAAAGACAATACAAAAAAATGATTTTCCATATATTGTCTACTTTTTTATTTTAGAGTAGAGAGTTAGTTTGACTTTCTACATATAAAAAGTCAAATTTCACTCTCTGCTCCAATATCTTTAAAATATTTTATTGTCCTATAGAATATATTAATTGATATATATCTATTTTTTCATTTTTATTGAAAATTTATTTTCTTTCATTCCACAATAGTCATTTGATTTTATTGATCATTAATGTTTATTGGATAAAGAAAAATGAAAATTAAAAATATCAAAAGTTTATTAGAGTTATATAATTTTTTTCACTCTTTATATTTAAAAATTTTTTAAAATATTTTATATTATGCAAAAAATACTCTTTAGAATAAAGAGAACTATTAAGACCTAGAGATCTCCAATATAGTGTATTGAATAATGATTTTCTATTGTAGTTAATATTTTATAAGCTTAAGGCTACTTTGGATTTTTGGATGATAAATATTAATAATCCAAAAATATACTGATGCAAGAATCCTAGAATAAACAAATATAATCTTTAGTTTAGTTAATCTAATAAAAATAAATTGAAAGAAAATAGTAATTTTAATGTCCTATATAATATATTAATTGATGTCTATCTGTTTTTGCATTTTTATTGAAAAAATTTTGTCTTTCATTTTATAATATTCATTTGATTTTATTGACCATTAATATTTATTGGATAAAGGAAAATGAAAATTAAAAATATCAAAATTTTATTGGAGTTATACAAATTTTTTCACTTTAATAGTTAAAGATTCTTTAAAATACTTTATTATGCAAACAATGCTTTTTAGAATAAAGAGCACTATTATGATCTAGAGATCTCTAATCTATTGTATTGAATAATGATTTTCTATTGTAATTAATATTTTATAAGCTTAAGGCTACTTTGGATTTTTGGATAATAAATATTAATAATCTAAAAATATACTGATGCAATCCTAGAATAAAACAAATATAATCTTTAGTTTAGGATTGTTTTAATCTAATAAAAATAAATTGAAATAAAAAAAGTAATTTATAAATTTAATTGACTTTTAAAGTAAGGATACTTTGATTTATTTAAAAATTTTAGCTTTCACTTTATTTCATTTATATATATATATATATATATATATATATATATATATATATATATATATATATATATATATATATATATATATATATATATATAAAAGAATTTATAAAGAAAAATGTTTTTGTGTTTAAATAAAAAAAATATTTTTAATAT
>CATIWR010076501.1:0-12404 GCA_949677035.1 Omphalea diandra | reverse complement strand
GGAGGCTTGATGTTGCTTCCCCATTTGGCAAGGACCACATGTCTTGTCTTTAATGAAATTCAGCTTGGGAAGGCCTTCCACCAACTTTCTTTTAGATAGGCTTTGAAGAAGATCCATGCTTGGATGTCCAAGCCTTCTATGCCATAACCAAGCTTCATTGCTCAAAGACATAAGACACTTAAAAGATTGGTTAGCAAAATTGTCTAAGTCAATTGAGTAGGTATTGCCTTTCCTTTCACTCTTCAAAATAACCTCATCATCCGTTAAAGTGGCGACTCGACATTCTCTAGGATCAAAGTTGACTTTATTACCTTTGTCACACAATTAACTTACACTCAACAAATTATGTTGTAAGCCACTAACTAATAAAACCTTGTCAATTAATGAATAACCTTTCTTACCAATGGTTCCAATGCCAATTACTTTATCCTTGGCATTATTACTAAATGCGACATCGCCACCTTCTTTTTCCTTCAATGCCATGAATAGCTTTCTATTTCTAGTCATATGCTATGAACATCCACTATCCACACACCAATTGCTTGATTTGATGGCTGTCATACTGCCCTACACAACAAAAGGGAGTCACCTTTTCTTAGGTACCCAAGCATACTTAGGTCCTAGGAGGTTAGGAGTTGAAGGGTCCTATAATTTGAGATGAGCTTTCCTAATAAAACAATGAATGTTAACATGCCCATATTTCATGTAATAGTGACATTGAAGTTTAGACTTATGAGTCTTTCTCCTATGCACAAATTTAGTATGAGTAGAAAGCCTTGTCATTACTTGATTATGTGAATGCGTGCATGTACATGCATGATGAGAAATAACAGGGAATTGTTTATGAGAGTGAGCATGTTGTTTGTTGTACATGTACGTATGGTTAACTCTTTCAGTCTTGGCTCTTGAGCTTGGGAGAGCCTTCCTTTTGCCCTTAGGCTTGGGAAGCTTAGCGCTAGGAGCACTTTTCTTCCCAATTATCTCAACACTTGAGGTTTGAGGTTTTGATTATCTAACAAATGTAGTTTGAGATGATGAGGAGGCACCATTGAAGCCTAAACCATATCTAATTAATAGTGGTCTTTGTGACATAATCAATGTGTCCAAGGCTTCCTTTCCTTTGTGGAATTTGGAGATGAGCTTCTAAGCTCAATGACTTCTCCCTTTAGAGAGTCATTCTCTTTTCTTAATGAAGCCAATGAAGAAGATGACGTAGAAAGATTTTCCATAAATTTTTTGAGCTCATCATTTGATGCTCTCAATTCGCTTATAATACCATTGAAGGATTTATAGTCATCCTCTAATTTTTTACACTTTTTCTTATAAGACTTCATTTGTGACTTGTATTTGTCACATCTCATAGTTAGAGCCTCTAGAAGCTTTTCATCTATCTCATCAAATTCATCAAGAACAGAATGAGAGTGGGAAGAAGTACTTACCTCATTTTTAGAATCTTCTTGTGCCATGAAACAAATGTTGGCAACTTCTCCTTCTTCTTCATCTTCATTTGAGTTGTCATCCCAAGTGGCTGAAAAACTCTTCTTCTTCTCTTTGTCCCATTGTTTCTTCTTCTTCTTTATTTTAGGACAATCTCACTTGATGTGGCCTTGCTTGCCATATTCATAGCAAGTGACTTTATTGGATCTCTCTCTTAGATTAGGAGCTGTCTTTTTGAAGTTTCTTATTTCTTTTCTTCTTCTAATCAACTCCTTTGTCTTTTTTGAAAGCATTGCTAACTCCTCTTTGTCTTTGTCACTTTCTTCATCACTAAAGGTAGTTTCTACCTCCTTCTCCTTTGTTGAGGATTTAAGTGCTAAGGTTCTTCTTTCCTTTTCTAGTTTATCTCCTTGGCCCTTTAGTTTCTTCATTTGTTCATCATTTTGTAAGGCTAACTCATAAGTTAAGAGTTTGCCTATCAACACATCTATTGGAACCTTCTTAATCTTCAGATTGGACTTTTGGATGTTGCACATTCTTGCACCAAACTTCTCTAAAGGTAGTGTTTTAAGAATTTTTTTTGTTTACCTCATAGTTGGTGAGAGTCCTTCTGAATTTCTTCATGTTGGTGATGATGGATAGGAGTCTATTCATCATTTCGATGATGCTTTTATAGTCCTTCATCATGAAGAGCTCCCATTTCGTCACGTATAACTCCAAATGGCTTGATTTAACCAGTGTTGTGCCTTCATGGTAGTTCTCAAGAGTCTTCCAAATGACATGTGCTATTTAGCAATGTTGCACTCTTCCAATCTATTCTCTAAAGACAGAGCTTAGAAGAATGGTCATTGTCCTTTTGTTTTTGCCATTTCATCTCCTATGAGCTTCAACCCATTCTTCCCTTGGAATGAATTCTTCAATTCCATCCACTACTTTAGTGGGTGGCTTCCATTCTTTCACAACCACATCCTAAATGTCCACCACATCTGTATCAAGGTAAATTTCCATCTGATACTTCCAACGAGTATAGTCGAATCCATCAAAGTGGGGCTTAAGGTATGAGTGGATTCCCTCTTATGCCATGAACTTTACTCACCCAATTAAGGCTAGAATGTGAGACTTAGCTCTGATACCACTTGTTGGCCCTAGGCACTAAGAAAGGGCATTAAAATGGTGTATAAAAAATTAAAATTAAGGGATAAAAGAGAGTAGAAAATGAGGCACATGATTTATAGTGGTTCGGGTATAATCAAACCTACGTCCACTCCCTAATTCTCTACAATTGGGTGTTTCACTAACTCATAATGGTGTTTCTAAGCTCACACCTAACTTTTACAGTTTGTATTTTCAAGGCTCACACAATAACCTTTACACTTTGTGTTTTCAAGGCTCACACAATAACCTCTCTTACAAGTGTTTTCTAAGGATCACACTAAAACCTTTATTAAGTGTTTTCACAGGGTCACACTATAATTGTTCTTATAATTGGTGTTTAATGCTCACACCCAACACTTACAATCTCATAAAGAAGAGAAGAAAATGAGTAGTAAAAGATTAAGAGCTTTAACACAAATAATGAATTTTCTATCTATCTCATTTATCACTATTTGGTGAAGTATTTATACCTCATACCCACCAAAGAGATGTTAGCCTTTAAAGCTCAACAAATCTTCAAGACATGCTAAATAAATTTTGCATTAATTACATGTCAGGCAGGATTCGCGGTCACGAAATCCAAATTTCCATGCAAGAGCCAAAAATTGTGGCAAAAAAACCTATTTGTGTCTAACGGCTAATCCATATGGCAGCTCTTCATTGGTCCATCAGGAAAATATAGTCATTATAGTCTAACTGCTTATAAAAGTCGCGGTTGCAATTCTTCTTTGTACAGGGCATGACTCAAGACACAAATTCTTCTATTTGAAAGACAATCTTCTTCTTCTTAATTCGCAGTCGCTACCCAAAATGTTACTCTCGCGAATTTTATTCTCCAAGGGATACTTGGGACACTTGGCATGTTATGATTATAGACTTAGTTCCTTCTTTAGTCACTTTGAAAGTAGCGATCATGACTCAAGCGTGACATAGACCGTGAATTCGATGTGACTTTGGCACTCCCATCTTTAGATGAGTCCCGGTAGCGATGATGCCCACAAATCCTTCTGGCCGAGTTTCACCTTTTTTTTGAACTAAGTTATGGTCGCGAATTACAAACCACTAACTGTAAATTTTGATAAACTTTGTCTTCTTGAAGATTATGCAATCCTTCCACCTTCTAATGGAAAATCTAACTTAGTTCTGCAAAACAACACTCAATTGAAACATTAAGATTGATCAATCTCCTTTGTCAAGATCAAAAGAGGTCCAAGACTTAGGATTAACCATCTTAGTCCAATAGTCTAAATTTGATGGTTACATTTTTACCCCTACTTTGTAAGGCTTGAAAAATAACATTTCATAAATGACTATTTGAACTAGTCTCAACACAGCAAAGTAGAGAATGCAAACATTAATAAGGATACCCAACAATACAAGTCTTGAATAACTTTGCGAGTAGGTACTAAAGTGGTTTTGACAACTTTTTTAGCAGGTGCCAAGTATTTTGATAGCTCATCAGCAGCTCTTAAGTAGGTATTAAAGGGGTTCTAACAGGTATCAAGTGTCTAGATAGCTCTTTAGTAGCTTTTAAGCTTGTACTAAAGTGGTTCACCTTAGTAGTCCTTTAATAAGTACTAAGCTTCTTGGCTACCCTCTAGCAAGTACCCAGGTTGAATTTCACCTTCCAATAATCCTCTAGTAAGTATTAGAGTTATTCTCTTTAGCAACTCTCTGGCAGGTACTAAGTTTCTTGGTAGCCCTCCAATAAGTACCAAGATTAAATTTCACCTTCCAACAGCCTTCCCGTAAGTAATGGAGTTGATCTCCTTAGCAGTTCTTTAATAGGTACTAAGCTTCTTAGCAACCCTCTAACAAGTACCAAGGTTGAATTTCCTAGCCTTCTAGCAAGTATTGGAATTGATCTCTTTAACAACTCTCTAACAAGTACCAAGGTTTAATTTCATCTTTCAATAGCCCTCAAGCAAGTATTAGAGTTGATCTCCTTTTCTTAGGGTAATAGGTTCAGGCCTAGATGTTATAGGAAGTGCTTCCATGGGTTTTTTCCTTTTCTAGGAGAAGGTAGTTCCTTTTCGAAGTATTATTAAGGCCTTGAAGGGGGCAAGTTTGTCAGTGAAGGCCATTCTAATTGCCTGGCTTGAATCAGGAAGCTTAAGGTGTTCTTTGGGTGCTCTAAAAGCAATAAGGACATTTTGGTAATTTGGCCTCTCTGAGGCTCTTTGGAGAGTCAAGGTATTTGGGTAATTTTAGTGTTTTAGGGATTTTTGAAAAGCTAGGGATATTTTGATAATTTTAGTGCTTTAGGGCTTTTTGAGAAGGTAGGGTTACTTTAGAAATTTTAGTATTTCATGGCTATTTGGCAAGCTAGGGATACTTTGGTAATTTTGGTGTCATTGGGCTTAAAAAGAGGCTAAGTTGGTTTTTTTTTTTTTTGGCCCAATAAGGGAATAAGGTTGGACAGTTTAGAAGGTAAGGTGAGCTCACAAGGCCTAATTTGGGTAGACCTACTGCAAAGGGGTTGTATAACCCTTCTAAGAGTGTACAAACCAACTAAGGTTGTACAACCCTGATCCATTATATAAACCCCTCAAAAAGTGATCTTCCTCATTTGCGTTATTCCTCTTCTCTCGTCCCTTTCTCTCTCAAAACTTTAAACTTAGTTCTTTAGATATTTTAGCTTTTCAGGAGATTATATGGTCGAGTACCGTGACAATGAGATGTTTGACGTCCAGGAAAAGTTTCCTAATAAGGACATCATGACCCTAGATGCCCTATAGCAGCTACAATCTCAGTAAGGATTTGCACAGGTGAGCCCATTAAAAGGCACAACCGCGAAGATGATTTTGCTTGGCTTCCCTCCAGCTAACAACACACCAACAGTCTTTAACCTGTACCGTCATCTTATAAGGGTCGTTGCAGGGGCAGTAGGCATTCTTCTCCTTTTCCCTTTTTTTCTTAATTTATTGCCTATCTTAGCACTGTATTTTAGCTGCTACCCTAGAATCTTCTTTTTGCCTACAAACATTAGGTTAGCTTACAAAATATTTAGGAATAATTTCTAAGACGTCCACCATTTATTTGTTATGAAATTTATTTTTTATTTATCAGATTGGTTTGTTGCCTCTATTTACATATGCCTTAGGCTTTATTTTGCGATCTGCACAAGGAACAATTGAAATTAATTAATACAATAACCTATGAAAAATTAGGGTACATATATGAGATTATAAATAATTTATTCATTCATTCTTCCCACTCGTTAGTCTTTCGATGCTTTATTTGTAGATGTCAATCATTTTTTTTGGAAACTATCTTCATAATTTCCTTAATGCTTGTGGTTGAACACCAGTGACTAGAACTTGCCGCCTCTTTGCCTTTGAATCTAGACCTTTATGATTCTTTCATTTTTTTACCTTGATACCTATGCAAAAAAATATATATACATATAGGTATTTTCCATTTATCATCCCCCTTTACATTTCCTTTCCTTGTTCTTACATAGGATTGTTGCCTTCTAGAAGTAATGTGGGCTATCGGTCCTACTTGAGAGTGGGGTTAGACCTTACATCCTCGAGTTATGGCCCATTTGGAGGGCACAAGGGTCTAGACCTTCTTATAAATGCTACAAAATAAGATGCGTAAGGTCGACCCAATGATGACACACATATTGCTGAAGCGGTGGATGGACACAACCAACACCTTCCATGTTCTTCTCATCGGTCAGGTGATGTTTACACTAAGAGACTTTACCTTTCTAACTGGACTACAGTTTATGGGTATTCCTTTACCATGGATTCGTAGGTACATAAGCCAGTGCTTTAGAAGGACTACCTGTTGAGGGTTCTAGGTTGCATTCCCTTGCTCAAGGGGAATAAGACTATTGCAAGATTCAATATATAGAGTGGCACACCTTAAGTTACCAACGACAACTCTAGTGAGGTGGTTGAACAACAAGTGTGTTGTTTTATGCTATCAGGAGTTCTATTCTCGAGTGCCTCTAATGTGGTCGAGCACTGCTTGGTGCCAATGTTGAAGGATTTAGGCCTATTGTATCGCTTTGGTTGAGGGTCTGCAATATTGGCATACCTCTATAGATACCTCGATTAGTGTTCTCGACGTATAGGTTATATGTATGGTACATGGAGAGTTCTCATCGTAAATGTCTTTTATCTCCCTTTTCGTGCCTTAGTCTTACTTTGGCTACTTTGAAATTCATGTTATCTCTATCGATAGGCATAGGCAACAAGCTAGGCCTATTCGAGGGGTTGGACCTTGAGGATGATGTGGACTGTCGTTACCCTTATTTCGTGAGGTGGAGTGTCATATCTTATGTTGAGTCCTTCATTATTGCCAAGCATGCTCGCTTGAACATGATCACCTTAGATTAGATACTTCTTCTCGCACAGATAAAATTATGCGAGTTACCATTATTGGTTTTTCATTACTTGGCTTTATATTCATAATGGTTTTCCATCCTTATTATAGTTACGTCTTAACTAGAGAGATCCTATGGAGATGTGGCCTCTAGAGGTGGTGGAGGTAGTGGCCATCTCTTAAGATCATCGTTTAATGGTGGGGCCTTTTATTTTGGAGTGGTACCTTAGAGAGCACATCTCTTACTAGCACAAGGGCTTAGATGAGTGACATGTCCCATGGCGCCTACCCACGAGTATATTCTAGGTAAGAGACTTTGAGGCATGGATCTTGTCATGGCATTGCACTACGTGTCGAGGGAGTAGCTCTCTTCTGTCAATACTTTATGTAGGTCTTGGATGGTTAGAGCACTCATGCAGATTCTCCCTTTATCAGAGGTGGCTATTCGAGCCTTCTCTTGACACACGCTAGATAAAAGGGTTATCTTATAGTATAAGAATCGAGGCACTACTGTACAAGCTACTTAAAGGTTATCATTCATGCTTCTATGTCTAGTATTGCTACTGTTCATAGTCATAAACAAACCCGTGGATCAGCTTCGGGACGCATAAAGCCCATAATGATTAACGATTTGCTTCCATGTTAAACAACATGGTGGAGTCCTGCATGACTTTGTTGATCAGGTCTATGATGTCATTGTTGATCACTCGATCTGCTTGTACATTTAAGCCGATCGAGACCACCCATGTAAGTACTTTCTCTTTGGATTTTTTTTATATTTTGATGATGATGTAAGGAATGTTGCTAAGAATGCTTCTTTTCCCTTATTATAGATTCCTTTTGTACAAGCTGAGGCTATGGCCAATCTGATTACTACCCTAAAGAAGGTCATGACACAACAGATGCACTTCATGTAAGTTAGTAAAAGCAAGTAAAATAATGCATGTATCATGTTTATGATTTGTATTTTTATGTGTTTAGTATTCTATTTGTGACATCCCATTTACTAATCATTTAAATTTCTCTCTAAGTCTATCCATTGTCAGTTAAAAGACTTGATTAAATTTTTTTTTCACTATGTCTCTTGTTCACCACTTAGTAATTATTTACAACAAAACATACATGAATAATCAAACTAAAATACTAACTGATTGCATACTGGCCCAACCTCTATTACACTACTAGACAGCGACTTCAAAAAGTATACTGGATGCAATCTTTAGTCTACTCTTCCTGAAATAAGATTTCATACAAAAGAGTGAGTTTGCATACTCAGTAAGTAAATGCATAACAATACTTCAATCTCAAATAACATAACAATATTTAAACATAAATAACTCATCATCATATCCATGTACGAAATAAAGAGTTTTTCCTCTTAAATGCCATATAGGCTATTAAATATTATCGCCACATAAGCTATCAAATATTATCGCTACATAGGCTATCAAATATTATCGTCACATAGGCAATCAAATATTATCGTCACATAGGCTATCAAATATTATCGTCACATAGGCTATCAAATATTATCGCCACATAAGCTATCAACTATTATCGCCATATAGGCTATCAAATATTATAGCCACACAGGCTATCACATGTTATTGCCAACAGTATCAAGTATTATCCTTTCAACCAATCAACTATAAATCTAACAAAATTTTAGTAATATAATGACTAATAATAACACTCGTAACTTTGGAAGCTCATATCACCACATACTCCCATTCCCCAGTCATAATTTATCAACATCTCATGAAAATAAATAAATCAAGAATATAAAAATCTTTCATCTATGTATACCACAATATCATCACATTAAACAACATTTCATTCCATTGAAGTATATGGCATTTAACCCATCACAAATATAGTACCATTAGCTATTTACTTACCTCCTCCTTCAAGCTTATTTAGCCGTGGATGGTCCCGACTTATTCCCACTATTATCCTCAATGCCTTGAAGGCCTATTTCAATACACCAATTCAATTCATGATGATAAAAACAAGATTTTCATTTTTTTATGCAACTATGACATGATTCATGAAATGGACGTAGTATTTATGCATATTTTCCTTATATGGCAAACAGAGCTTGCTATACTCTCATAGCAATAACTCCAGATATACTCATCCAAATTACTTAATTCTTTTTTTCAAATAAATTGAACACATAATGATACAACGTATTTCAAGCCAATATCATACACATAGAAAATGTGGTGAATTTTTGAATTTTGCCTTATTACAATGTCATCTTAGTCTGAGTAGGTCTGGCCTTCTTGGGTGTATCTCAAATTGTACCAATCCAGTTGTAATAATAATCTATCACCAAGTACAAAACATATAAAGGAATATTTTTCATGTTTTACTCATTGTCTAATTCAGTCTATAAAGTCACCAAAACAAAGGACCAATCTCAGGGTAAGCAGGTTTTTAACATGTTGACAAATAGTCATGATGAAGGGACCATATCTCAACAACCATGCTGGATTTGGCAACAATATTTCATAGGCATGCAGATCAGACATAAATATACAACTTTTAAGTTTATACCATCATCAAATTATGAATCTATGGCCATCAAATTCTTGGAAAACATATTCAAAAGAAATGTGAGGTTTCATCCCTGTACAGAGTCAGTCCCAGTCAATGAGCCATATCTCTTTCCACACAACAAATCAATCAAAACTAATTTACAAGTATTTAGAGAGGACATAATCCTACAAATTTCATGTTTTATGATTTGTCAAACTCAGAATATAAGGCCATCAAAATATAAGAAAACAAAAGACTGAGATCATCTCAGTCCGAATTTGACCTAGTCCTACTGAAGGAGTCATATCGCCTCACACACACCAAATCAAGAAAAACCGTTTCATAGGAATTTATATGAGACATAAAGCTAAAAATTTCATATTTTAAACTTTCCCAAATTCCTCTTTTAGGATTATGAAATTGTGGATGCAAAATTCTGTTCTGACAGCAAAATACAACACAAACAACTCTCGTTCTCTTGGATTCAACTTCCATCTAAGAGCTCTACCTCAATTACTCCATAATTCTCACTAACCATGCATGACTTACATGTCATGAGAGGTTAATTTCAGTTAAGAAGAAGATAAATTAACTTACCTATTATCCCAAAATTAGAAAACCTTAGGCAGCTCACTCTTCTCCCTCTTTTATTCTTCTTCTTCTTCTTCTTCTTCTTCTTCTTCTTCTTCCTTTCTTTCTTTCTTCCTTAGCTCTCTCTTTGTTTCTGGTAACTCATAGTTTTCCCCTTAATTCTAACCCTAATTATCATATATAAACTTATTATAATAATATAAAATCATGGTGCTTCATTTCCATTGGTTGGAAGTTCACTTTTTCTCTTTTAGTCCCTCTTCTTCACTCCTTAAGCACCTTCATCCATCTCTCAATCCCTATATGCTCCTTATGCTCTCAAATAAGTTCTATAACATCATTATTTATGATGCTATAACATGCATATAACATAAGACAATTTTTCATGCAACTATACGAACACTATATATATGTTCAAGTGTCCCAAATACAACGGTGCAAGTGTCATTGTCATGCTTCTACAAATCACATGACTAAATGATCATTTATCCAATGCATATGTTCATGTGGGATTTCATATCATTTATGCAATGAATATGTTCATGTGATAATGCCATTGAATGTGGATAGGGATGTTACATTTCTTCTCCTCTTATAAAGAATTTTGCCCTCTAAATTCAATACATGTAAGTAGCTGAAAAATAACTAGATACACACCTAATTATCTACATTTATAAGTAGCTCAATAATTAATTGATGAAACTAATGTCATAACCATATTCCTAAGAAAGAACTCTATTTTTCAAAAGCAAGAAACATTAATCAACTAGAAGAAGGTTTACTAAAGGGCATTTAAACTTCCAGATGTTCCCATTCAATCTCAAGTCCCAACAGAAAGTTAGCTTCTAAAAAATACAAATATAACATAGATTCATAATTAGAAACAATCTATATTTCATCCTTGAACAATAAAATTAGTCTGTCAGGACATTACATATCAGATTGAGTTAACCAAACAGGAGCATTTAACCAAACAATTTAGCCACATACAATGAGTTAAGTGCTTTTATAAGTATCCCATCATAAAAAAAAAAAACCATTATATTTGATCCCAGACTTGAGAAATCCTACTGATATAGCTATCAGCTTAAACTAGAATTGCAAGTATTTACACAACACAAGCAAATTACAATTAGCCACTTGATAACCAATAACATGCAAAAGTTAATGCAAAACTTTATATGTCAAAAATATCACAACCAGGAATACCATGTAATCTCACAATCTCAGCAACATATATTTTAGCCAATCTATAAAGTGAATCTATTTGTCATATAGGCAAGAAATGTGCAGATTTTTACAGCTGAATTATTAAAATTCCCTGATGAGAATCTGACAAAGAAACAAATACAACAATTTCTCATAATTGTCAACTATCTACGCAGCTTTATTCCCCATTATGCAAAGCATGCCAAGCCTTTACAGCTCATTATGGGGGCTTACACAAACACTAGCATTCAAAAATCTCAAGTAGCTTTTCAACAGCTGTCACGTTTACAGATTCCCTCCACAGGAAAAGGATTTCTGCAGACAGATGCTAGTGATAGTCATTAGGGCCATTTTCTTAGAAGAAATGAAGGAAAACAACGAATTTGTGTATATGCTAGCAGTACATTTAAAGAGTAAAAAAAACACTATCATTCAACCTTCAAAGAAATCTTGGCTGTCAAATGTGGAATCAAAAAGTTTGAATTCCACCTCATCGGTTACAGGTTCACAGTGCTAATGGACTGTTCGTCCTTTTTGAAAATCTTAGAAATCTGTAATTGCTTAGGTAGAAGGATTGGTTTAGCAAGTATTGTTTTGAGGTTAAGCATATAAAAGGGGATTCCAACCTTGTCCCTGACTTCTTATCCAAATCTCAAGGCATTTCCTTTCTCCACCTATATCCTATCACAATAATGGCTTCTCCATCATCTTCAGCAGCTTCATCCTCTTCCTCTTCCCAAGTATCCAATTTGCGTTATCTTAAGATAGGTATTCCTCCTAAAGTAATACTACCATCCACCTACTCCCAGATTACTGACCTGGCTGTAAAATAGGTCTTCTCCTACCAATCCCTACTAATAAAGACCTTTGGACCTATATTCATGGAAATCTTGAGATTTCATCCCTTTTATCCTTTCCTACAGGTCTATACCTTCATGGACTTTACCTCACTTGATGATGGAGGATGGATATGGCCCAAGGAACTACTCATTTTCCTATGGTATTTCTGCCATCTATATACCATAGCCATCGAAGTCAGGCCTCTCCACTTTGGTCAATATTTACATGCTCTTCAAAGAGGAACCAAGCACAATGTCCATTTGGTCACATTTCTAGAATGGTTCCAGCCATTAAGT
>CATIWR010076496.1:0-34399 GCA_949677035.1 Omphalea diandra | reverse complement strand
CATGTTACATAAAAATCATGTATTGACAATCATTTTATAATATCATGATATATTTTGTAATAGAGAATATATACATAATACTATATGAAATTATAAAATAATTGGAGTTGTACTTTTTATGTAATTTCATTGATTATTTGGTAAAAAGAAAGAAATATCATTTTACATAAAAATCGTGTCTTGACAAATATTTTATAATATTAAGATGTATTTTGTAAAACAAAAGTATGATCATATTACGTAAACATTATGTAGTGACAATTATTTTATAATATTTGAATATATTGGATAATATCATGACATTTTTATAATAGAGAAAATATACATAATACTATATGAAATTATAAAATAATTAGAGTTTTTATACTTTTTATATTTATTCATAGATTATTTTGTAAAAAGAAAGAATATGATCATTTTATATAAAAATCGTCTCTTGATAAATATTTTTTAATATGAGGATATATTTTGTAATATCATGATGTATTTTGTAAAATGAGAGAAATATGACCATATTACATAAAAATTGTGTATTGACAACTATTTTATATTATCAAGATATATTTTGTAATAAAAGAAATATACATAATACTATAAGAAATTATAAAATAATTACAGTTATTGTACTTTTTATGTAATTTCATAGATTTTTTTGTAAAAAAAAAAAATATAATCATGTTATATAAAAATTGTGTTTTGACAAATATTTTGTAACATTAGAATATATTTTGTAATAGAAAAATATACACAATACAATGTGAAATTATAAAAAAAAATAGAGTTATTGTAGTTTTTATGTAATTTTATAGATTATTTTGTAAAAAGAAAGAAATATGGTCATTTTACATAAAAATCCTATCTTGACAAATATTTTGTAATATTAAGATATATTTGGTAATATTAGGATATATTTTATAATATTACAATTTTACATAAAAATTATATCTTGACAAATATTTTGTAATACAACAATCTATTTTGTAAAGTGGATAAATAAACTATTATACATTACATTACATAAAAATTGTGTCTTAATAAATATTTTGTAATATTAAAGTATATTTTGCAATATTAAGATATATTTGTGTAATATTACCATTTCACATAAAAAAAAATTTTAATAAATATTTATAATATGACAATCTATTTTGTAAAGTCAACAAATCAACTATTATATATGATCACTTTACATAAAAAAATAATGTTTTAATAAATATTTTATAACATTAAGACAAATTTTTTTGTAGTACATCATCACTATATATAAAAATAATTTTTTGACATATATTTTATAATTGAAAGATTGATTTTTGTAATATAAATATATTAATAAATAGAGATATAATAAATATATAATTTTTATATTAAATAATATGACTTTAGTATAATAACATATATAATATTATTAATAATATAATAATATATAATTTGTTATATTATAATACAGTAATGTATTAATATGATATATAATAAGAATAATATCATATTATATATAAAATTAAAATAAATAATATTAAAAAATAAAATAAATAATATGTGAAAAAAAAGGAGATTAAGAATAAAGAGCTATGGATCTAGGGAGAAACAAAAAAACTGCTCGATTCTTGACTTTTGATGATAATTATAAATTTTTATTCATTTACCTCATTAACTGTTATCAAGTTATGTTTCTATTTTAAAACTAATTTATTTTAAGTTAAGATGATTTGAAGTCACCCTAGCAAATACCTTCTTTTTTTTCTTACAAAAGTGGAGGATATGGAGTCATCATCATCAAGAATTTTTGTCAATTTGATATATACAATGTTTTTATAATTGACTCAAATCAATCGATCGAATTGATAAAATAGAGAATTAGTCAGTGATCTAAGTTGGTTCAATTTGAAAAAACAAACATTAAAAAAATTAGTTAAAATAAAAAATCATCAAAATCGAAAATCAGATCAAATTTTGCATCAATTTGTAAAAAATTCTAAAATTACACTATTTCACTTAAAATTAAATTTTAAAAATATTTTTATTACTTTATGATATTAGTTTTATTATTTTATTACATTACATATTTTTTCTAATTTTTAAAATATTTTTAAATATTATTTATATATTTTTCAAAAATTAGAAAATATTTTATTGAATTAAATCTATTGAATTGATTGAATTAAATCAAGAATTAATTGGCTGAATAATTCAAAGTTCTATCTGATTTTCAAGACATTGAATATACTTCCATCTGATTTTCAAGACATTGCATATATAAAAAGGATAGATACACATGGGTCAAATGAAATGACAAAAGCTGCTCCGATGGCCTCACAGACAGGCAAAGTGAAACGCATTGTGGATATGATGAGGTCGAGCTTAAAACTAGGCTCAAATGAAGCCACAAAAAGCAAGAGCCAGATACGCTTTACACCGGATATCGATTTCTTTTTAATGGTGTCTTTATTCCTCTTTTGTCGTAACCAACCCCTCCAATCATATTGCTGAAACATTAATATTCACCAATTATTTTCTTTTTTTTTTTTATTTAATGAAAATCCCTATTTTGGCCTGGTCTTTATTCCTCTTTTGTCGTAACCAACGCTTCCAATCATATTGCTGAAACATTAACATTCGCCAATTATTTTCTTTTTTTTTTTAATGAAAATCCATTTTTTGGCCTGGTTTTTGAGGTTATGGAGTCCTTGATGACATTAATCTTGACCACTTGCAATAGACACAAGGTTACACTGTTATTTCTATTGAATACAGACAATGGTATCTTTTAAAATTCTGCAGTCTCTTAAAACTAAGTCTCTTTAACTATTCAAAAGGCCTAGTTTGCCATCGAGTAACTATTTCATGGTCAGGCTGATGCATGACTTTCTCCTATTAAAATCCGAATTTTATAGTTCATCTAAAAAAGACTTGTCAATTGATGCATATCCTTAGAAAATGAGAACTCCTTATGATTTCTTTATTTCTCTTAGACTTGATTCATTTGGTGCTAACTTTATTCTAGAGGTTCTTGAAGGCTTGCCGATAAAAAACTAAGTAGTAATGAAAATTTTCGTCGCTAAATTGAATTAGTGATAAAAAAATTCATCGCTATTGTCTAGTCGCTCTATAGAGATGAAATTTGTAGTTTGTCACTAACATTAGTGACAAATTAACAACAAATTGTTTCCATCACTAAAATCTGTTGCTAAATTTAGTGGCAAATCCATTACAATTTCATCGCTATTTTGATAAAATTTAGTAGCAAAATTGTCGCGATTTTGTAGCAAAATCCGTCACAATTCCATAACAAAATTCACCGCAAATCCATTGCAAATCTACAACAATTTAACATAAATTTATTGGTAATCCGTCGCAAATCTGTCACAATATTTTTTAAAAATTGTCCATCTACTGCCACTTATATAATATAACCTGTATATTATTAAAAAGTCTATATATTATTAAAAATTAATATAAAAAGTGCACAATATATAAAAATATTATATTTGTTATAAATTAAATAAAATTGAAATAGATTTACAGTAATAATGTATGTATAAAATATATAACTATGAAAAAAAAATCTAATCATCCAAATCATTATATGCCTCCATATAATCATTGTCCTCTAAAGGCGGAAGTACTGCTAATGGCATTTAGTACCCGAGTCGACTAAGTCTGCTATATGATAGATAACAAAGAAGTGGGAGATTATATCTAATCTCTCATGACAGCAAATTAAAGATTGAACTCATGATGAACCTCCTCTTGAATCTCATCCCAAATCTCTTCTCGAATCTACGTCTTAAGGCACTCCTCCAAGTTCGAACCAGGAGCCATGTGTAATGTGGCTAATGAAAAGCTGGTACTAAAATATGGATGAAGAGATTTGTCTGAGAGTATAAGTTGTACACTCTACTCTTCCTTTGTCCTCCAGCAGCCTTAAAGTACAAGTTGTACACTCTACTCTTCCTGTTTTTTTACATGTTTTACAGGTTTGTTGTGTTGGGTTTTATTCTGGGTTTTTCTATCATTTAACATAGCTTCCCAACAGGGGACTCAAATTTTTTCTTTTTTTTTTTTGTGTTTTAGTCAGCCCGCTCTTCCATTTAAAAAGTGTCGTTCTTCCATCAACTTAAATGATATTGTGCTTTGTTATTTTCTTTTTAGTTTGCGGACTTCTTATCTTATTACATGGATTACAGCTTTATTATATTAGATTTTGTCATTTTTTGAGTTTTCCTACCATTCTACATAGCTTCCCAATAGTGGGCTCAATTTTCTATCTTTTATGAGTAACTAAGTTTTAACATATTGTAATGTTTGACATCAATGAAATTTGAAGGCTTATAATATATCAACAGAAAACTCTTTCAGAATATTATAGTAGTTTTATTAAAATTCTATTTAAGCTCATTTTTAAGGTCAAATTCATTATTTAAACGTGTTTTGAGCTTGTACAAAAATTAAAAAGCTGCAAGAGTTAAGGGAGAATAGAAAATAGGTATTTACTTAAGAGAAGTGAATAGAATTGAGGGGACGAATGGATTGCACTTAGAGCTGCTCATAATTACAAATTCAATCGTAAAAAGGGACAAAGCAAAGTAATAAAATATTATGTGCGATCTAAAGGATATGTGCTTAGTTATAGACAAAGCAAAGTAATAATATATTATGTCCGATCTAAAGGATATGTGCTTAGTTATAGTTGTTCTTTGAAACGTATTTCTGTCATGTCTATCTTGGTGGCTGCAACGATTTCCTCTAAGTTCACTAATGATAATGTCACCATTTTGATTGTGCTACGGATCTTTCTTTATTTATTTTTATGTTTATGGATAAAAAATGAAAAATGATGGACAATAATACAAATCGAAGAAGCAGAATAATAAAAATATTAATGATAATTGGTATTTAATTAAAGAAAATTATCATAATTGATATTTTATTGAAGGAAGATGAACTTTAAAATGCATAAAAATAGCATTTTTATTTTTTTGTTTAAATATTCATTTGCAAATTTATACAATTTTAATTAAAATTTAGACTCGTTTGGACGTTTTTTTTTTAAAAAAATTAAGTCCATGAGTCACTTTCTATATTTGTAATGAATTTACATACCACATCAATATCTCACTTACTAATCATGATAGTAAGTTTTGCCTACCGTGTGCATTCAGTTTTTTTTTTTAATCAAAATTAAATAATTAAATTTTATATTTTTAAAATTAAATTGAAATTGAAATTTTTGAGAAAATCAAATAAATTAAATCGATTAAACCAAATTGTACATATGTACAATCTGAATCGAACAAACTTATAAACTTTTTGTTCGGTTTGATTTAATTCGATTTAATTAAATGACATATTTTAAATTTGATCCGATTCAGATTAGTTTGATTTATTAATAATTTTGATTTATTCTATTTCTTATATAAAAAAATTGAACCAAAATAAAAAATTAAAATTTTAAATTAAAATCAAACCGAATTGATTTTTACTGAAAATCCAAATTGAACTGATCAAATTAAATTGATTCAATCAATTTTTTCAATCCGGTTTGATTACTCATCCTTTTACATGGTGCATAATTTTAGACTTTAAATTATCATAATGCATTCACATATTGTAAAGTGTAAACATGTGAAATCATGGAGTATTTTTCTATTTTTTCTATATAAATTATAGCAAAAATATAGTAATCCAAATATCAATGAGTTAGCAGTTTAATAACACTATTTTCAGAATCAGATTAGATTGATTGGTTAGATTAATAAAATCAGACTAGTGATTGGTTTAAGTTCAATCTTAAATTTGGATACTTAAAAACTAGTCAAAATTGAAAAAGCCAATAAAAAAAAAAAAAAAACAGTCTAAACTAAAAAATCAATTAAACCTAAAACTACATCATTTGTGAAAAATTTAAAAATTTTAAAAAATTAAGACTATTTTATTCAAAATTTATATTTAAAAAATAGTTGTCATTACTTTATTATATTAGTTTTTATTAATTCATTATATTTTTTATGTTTTAAAATATTTTAATTTTTATTTATATATTTTCAAAAAATTATTAAATTAGACTGATCAAACTAAAAATTGATTAGCTGATTGATTTAATTTTTGATATAATTTTAAACATATTGTTTAATAATCAAGAATATGAGTTTAAACATTTTTTTTGCATGTAGCAAAAGAAATATTATTAGTGAAATAATATTTTTCATATAAATAGATTGAGTTACAATAAATCTTATATGATTTATCATATTTAATTAAATTATCTTTGATATTTTAACATCATATAATTTAGTCATTCATATTTGTCTTGTTATACTACTAAGTATTTTTTTATTTATTAATTCTTCCATTAAAATCATAAATTTTTTTTACTAAAATCTATATTCTTTTTTGTCAAATTTGAATATTTTCGCTTTTTCCAATGATGCATAAAATAATCATTCTCATTTGATTTATGACATTGTTAGGTTTTAAAATTATTTTTCATTTTGATTTTTTTTGTTAAAATTATTTAAAGATTCAAAATGCCCTCAAATTTATATTAAAACTTTTAATTTCATTATCTCTATTATTCAACCAATCTTATTAATTATTAATTATAGTTTGAAATCATACAAAATTATAATTATAATTGCAATTAAACATACCCTAAAATTATAATAAAAATTAATAATAAATATAATAAATATTTTATTATAATAAAAATATATTTATCTTCATTCACATATACATACATATGAAAAAATCTTTTGTGTCCTTTTTCACTTATTTACATTTTTAAAATGCCTATTTTTTATATTTTAATTTTTTGACTAATTAATTTTAATTATAATCTTAGTGTATGTTTAATTATGATTGCAGTTATTTTTATAAATCTAAAAATTTGATATAACACTGAGATGTTATAATTTTTTAAATAATTTTAATAGAAATTATTAAATTATAATTTTAAAATTTAATTATGTAATAAATTAAATGAAAAATACTATTTTATGTTATTGTTGGACTAGGTTGGTCAAACTAAGTCAAAACTTTCTTTTGATATTGACAATGTAGATTGAAAGGTTTTAATATCATTTCTAAGTATTGCCTATGCAGAAATTAAGTTAAGAACTCATTACAACTTGAATTGAAATGATCAAAAGCAAAATGATCAAAGTTTCAAAACTGTCTCCTAAGTCATAATCGAGACTTTAAGGTCATGACTGTTGTCTTAAGAAAAATTGGGAATAAAAGTTTTAGTTTGATTTACGGTGCTTGTCACAACCTGGGTTGCGAACACTATATTCAAATGACCAAATAGGGACTTCAAATAGCCAACCAAGTTGAGCCACGTGTCAAGATAACTATTTGAAATTCAAAATTGTGAGACTGATACTTTGGTAGTGGTTGTGATCCACCAAAGCTTGGAAAATCAAAACTCTAGTTTGATTTGCAGTGGTAATAGCGGTTAGCCTTCTAATATTGCAACTACGAATTTTGATAAACTGTTAAAGGGTTCCAATAATTAGTTCTTCAAAGAACAAATACTAGACTGCCACGTGTTGTTAGCTGTTAGATACATTTAAAAATCTCAACCATGATTAAGTAAAATCTAGTGTGAAATTTGGATCACAGTTATGACCTATAGTCTTGACCTCGATCTCACTCTAATAAGCATTAAATGCAAGATCTTACTAACCAACTTTAGAGATTTAGACATAGTTTCATTTGTAATAGCTATTTGTGTTGAACCTTTAGGTTCCAAGACTTGTTTTGATGATCACAAACACATCTAAGACCTATTATTTGTCCAAGTTATCTATGTTAATTCTTGTAGGTACATCAATTCGTTGAACCATGATGATTGGAGAAAGAGTTATGATTGCAAACTCTAAGTATTAAGAGATTAAAGATCAAGCAAACTAAGCTTGGAATATCACCCTAGCATGAGCAAAGTCTTTTGGATCTAACAATTGGCATTGTTCTTTGTTACAATAATGTTGGATAATTCAAACACGTGTTATACACATTGAACTTCGCAACAGGCATTGCAATTTTGCAATGAATGTTGTTCTTGATCTCTCAACAAACATTGTATTTTCACAACAAGTGTTAGACCAAGTGACTAAAATTAAGCAAAATTCTCAAGATTCGAAACATGCATTAGATCTTACCAATGGACATTGGAAAAGCTCCCTAGATTGAGCTAAAGTTTCTAGACCCTCTAATAAGGCACTCTTAATAATGCAATAGATGTTGAGGATGTTCAATGGGCATTAGAAGTTCACTAACAACCATTAAAGTATTGTTGAAGATCTTGGAAAATAAAGCATCAAGTTCACACCTTCTTAGAAATCTACAATGTCCATTATTCGTATTTCAGTAAGAGTTGATATTGAAGCCCAATAGGCATTGAGAATATCCAACAATCATTAAAGTTAGTTGAATAAACAAATGAGAAAGTCAAAGGAGGAGTGTTGAGATAAACTTATCACTAACAGCTAATCCCCATGGATATTTTGTTAGTACCAATGACTGTTGAAGTTATATTTTGCTTGACAACAACCCGTTTTTATGAAATTAATGATGATTAATGACTTAACAATAGGTGTGGAGAATTTTCAATGGTCAGTGAGTGTCTACATTGAAAGCTAAAAAGATACGTTTTGAATCCCCATCTACTTCTTATTCAATAACTTCTTTTTCTTCTTCTAGTGATGATGAAGATAACAGTGAAGATGAGCAGTTTGCCCTCATCAACAATTAAGTAAAGAAATTCCTTTCAAATAAAAAGAGCAAAAGGGCAATAAGACATAAGAAGAGAGGAACAAAGAATCAATTCATTTACTATGAATGCAACGAGAAAGGATATATTAAATTAGATTGTCTTAAGATCAAGAAGAGCAAGTTTCCTTCTAGAAAACATACCTCTAAGAAAGGAAAGAAAGTGTACAAAGCCACTTGGGATGATATTAGTGACTTCGAACTTGATGAGGATGAAACAAGAAAAGAGCTGGCTAACCTCTATCTCATAGCAACTAAGGAGCAAACTAATGAATCTTCAAGTAAACAGTCATCCAATAATGATAGTAGCAACGATAATGACAGTGATGGTGACAAAAAGGTAAATCCTTTTGACTTCTTCTCTACAAAAGAGTTATACTCTATACTTATTAAATTCATTATGAAAGTTGAGACTCTCAAGTCTAGCACTTCTTTTCTTAAAAAGGAGAACAAATCTTTAAATGATTATGCTAAGGGTCAAGAAACTCTAGTTAAGGAGCTTGAGTTTATCACAATTGAGAACCTTAAGCTTAAGAAAAGCCTCAACAAGTTCATTATAGGAAATGAGAATTAGACTCCATCCTTGAGGCTCAAAAGAAGTTCGTCCATTAAATATGGATTAGGTTATAATGCCACCACTTCAATGGATCCCTCTTTTTCTCAATGGTCTTTATTAATACCTAAGAGAATAATGCTTCTAACCATGTTATGAAGCAAAAAGTTTTCAAAAAGGGAAATGCCATTAATAAGGGCTCAAGAGGGAAGTCTCAACATAATCACACACTATTAAAATCAACTCCACATAGAGCAAATTATGCCTATATATATCACCTTTACAAGCCTAAGATACAAGGTGTGCAAAGACATAAAAATTGGCATAATTATGGATACAAACACACACAACACAACAGAATTCCTCACATGAGAAATACTCCTAGACATATTACTCAAAGGAGTTATAAAGTTACAAGGCTAAGAGACACTATATGCATGCACCACCTAGACGTAAGACACTAGGTCACTTTGATGGTGATTATTTTTACTGTGGTATATATGGCCACATTGCCTATCATTGCCATTCTAAAAGGCATGATGAGCAGTTGGCAAGGGCTAACCCCTTAGGACCCAAGAAGGTTTGGGTACCTTAGAAATAACTCTCCATGTTTGGTAGATGTGCTTGAAATCCCAAGTTGGAGAGCAAGAATGGATCTTGATAGTGGATGTTCAAAGCACATGACAAGAGAAATGAAGTTCTTCACACAATTGGAGAAGATTGGAGGACTTAGAAACATGTCTTTTGGAGACAATGGCAAAGCCAAAATTATTGGCATAGTTAAAGTTGTTATGGATGATGACTCACCTATCCTTGATAAAGTAATGCTTATTGATGGACTTAAATACAATTTACTAAGTGTAAGTCAACTATGTGACAAAGGCCTTAGAGTTATGTTTGAGCCACAAACATGTTATATCAAGGATAAGTGACAATAAAATTATATTCATTGGTAGAGGAGTTCATAATATTTATGTGATTGATTTAAATTCTCTTGTTAACCATAACACAAAGTGTTTAGTCACTATAGTAGATGAAGGTAAAACTTGGCATAAAAGGCTAGAACATGCTATTGTGGAACTCCTCAATAAGTTGAATAGAAAAAACTTGATTGAAGTTATATCTTAATTCAAGTTTATAAAGAAAGGGGTTTGTGAAAGCATGTTAAAGAGTTAACAAATTAAATCTTCATTCAAAGCTAAGAACAAGGTAAGTTATTCTAGACCATTACAATTGCTTCACATGGATCTATTTCAACCCACTAGAGAATCTAGCTTGGGAGGCATGTGATATGCATTTGTAATAGTAGATGATTACTCTAGATATACTTAGGTATTACTCCTCCCTCATAAGGATTCTTATTTTGATGCTTGTAAGAACTTTGCTAAGAGAATTCAAAACTAAAAGGATTTGAAAATCTCTTTTATTAGAAGTGACCATAGAGGAGAGTTTGAGAATGATAAGTTTCATAGCTTTTGTGATGAGTATGGTATCTCACATAACTTCTCAACTCTTAAAACACCATAATATAATGGTATGGTAGAAAGGAAGAATATAACTCTTTAAGAAATGTCTAAAACCATATTGAATGAGTATAATTTTCCTAAGTACTTTTGGGCTGAAGCTTTAAACACTTCATGTTATGTCTTAAATAGAATATTGATTAGATCTTTGTTAAAGAAAAATCCCTATGAGTTGTGGAATAATAGAAAGCCCAAGATTGCATACTTTAGAATTTTGGTTACAAGTGTTTTATTCTAAATACTAAAGACAACCTTAGCAAATTTGACTCCAAATCCGATGAAGGAATTTTTCTTGGAAACTCTACTACTAGTAAAAGGTATAGAGTCTTCAACAAGAAAACACTTATTGTAGAGGAGTCTATGCATATTGTATTTGATGAATCTGACCTCACTTCTTCAAGAAAAGAAGAAGATATTGATGATCTTGCATGTCTTATAAGTGAGCTAAACATTAGGAAAAAAAAGGAAAGAATGTTTATAAGCTACAAGATAGAAGAAATGAAGAAAATGAAGATTCATATCTTTCTACTTCTGGTGAAGAGCAAACGCAACTAGAAAGGGACTGAATTTTTAAGAAAGATCATCCAAGAGATTTTATCATTAGTGATCCATTAAGTCGGGTAACAATTGGATCATCTTTTAGAAATGCATGTACTAATCTTGCTTTTGTATCCCTTATAGAGCCTAAGACCATAAATGAGGCCATTAAAGATGAACATTGGGTTCTTGCTATGCAAAAAGAACTCAATCAAATTGAGAGGAGCAAAGTGTGGACTTAAGTTCCTAGTCCTCAAAATCATTCCATTATTGGAACTAAATGAGTTTTTAGAAATAAACTTGATGAACATGAAATTATTGTTAGAAACAAGGCTCGGTTAGTAGCCAAAGGATATAACAAAAAAAAGGGGATTGACTTTGATGAAACATTTACACCTATAACTAGACTTGAAACTGTTAGAATTTTACATGCTTTTGTATCTCACATGAATTTCAAGTTATATCAAATGGATGTCAAAAGTTCTTTTCTAAATGTGTACATTAATGAGGAAGTATATGTTAAACAACCCCCTAGTTTAGAAAGCCATTGCTTTCCTAACCATGTGTTTAAGCTCACCAAAGCCCTATATGGTTTGAAACAAGCTCTAAGAGCTTGGTATGGGAGGTTGAGCAACTTTTTATAAGAGAAAGGTTTCTCCAAAGGTTTGGTGGACACAACTCTCTCTTCTAAGAAAAAGAATGAGGACCTATTGTTGGTGCAAATATACGTAAATGATATCATATTTAGTGCTACTAATGTTTGCTTATGTGGAGATTTCTTATATTTAGTGCTACTAATGTTTGCTTATATGGAGATTTGTCTACAGTAATGAAGGATAAGTTTGAAATGAGCATGATGAGAGAACTCAAATTCCTCAGATTACAAATCAAGGAAGAAAAGGAAGGAATCTTCATCAACCAAGCCAAATATATAAAGGAACTAATATCAAGATTTGTCATGGAAAACAACAGACCATGAAAAACTCCTATGAACACCAACATCAAGTTAAACTTGGATGAACATGGTAAGAATGTGGACCAAAAGCTATATAGAGGTATCATTGTTAGTCTACTTTATCTCACAACCTCTAGACCTGATATTATGTTTAGTGTTTGCTTGTGTGCTAGATATCAATCTAATCCTAAAAAGTCTCATTTGCATATTGTAAAACACATACTTAAATATCTTGGGTATTCCTAACTTAGGACTTTGGCATCTTAAGAGTCTTCATTTGAATTGAATGCATTTTCTAATGTTGATTTTGCTAGGTGTACCTTAGATCGAAAGAGCATTTTAGGCACATGCCAATTACTTGGTCAATGCTTAGTGTCTTGGAGTAGTAAAAAGCAAAACTCAGTTGCTTTACCAAATATTGAAGTTAAGTATATGGCTGCTAACCTTTGTTATGCATAGATCTTATGGATGAAACAATAACTCTTTGATTACAAAGTGGTTATAAATCAAGTTGCCATTAAGTGTGATAACACTTGTGCCATAAGTTTGTCCAAGAATCCCATATAACGTTCTAGGAGCAAGCATGTAGACATTAAACATCACTTTCTTAAGCTTCACGCCAATAATGGAGATATTATGTTAAAACTTGTTTATACTAACCATAATACGTAGATATTTTTACTAAACATCTTTATAATAAAAGGATGAAATTCATTAAAAGAGAACTTGGTATGATTGATAAAAAATACTTTGGATTAGCTTCAGACAGGTTCTTCTTCTTCTCAATCTATTTATGATCATTGTTATGTGATATTTGATCATTATTGCTTAAATTGATCACCATTAAAGTCTTTAGATTCAATAGATAAAGATTTTAATTGTGTATGATATTAATCAAACTGTCCATATATTAATTGAATTCATGATTATATCATTGAGTTTAATTAATAACATTCCTTAGATAAGTTTTAAAATTGTTTTTGAATTAAATGTTGTTTGAAAAACATGGCCAACGATTATTGCATTTCTCCTAATGACCATTGTGTTAGTTGTGAGTTCCTTATTTTGATCATATCAGTCTCTATGATCGTTGCGAATCTCTAACAAACATTGTTCATCACCCAATGGCCATTGTGAACCAGCCACCATCATTGGCTGAAGAACACTTGCAAGAGCAAGCTAACAATCATGTCCAACTATTGTTGCCTAACTCGCAATAGTTGTTGAACATTGCCTATGGTCATATTTTTAAAATAGAGGAGCTCGTTGCACTTCTATTTAAACCTCCTCAAATCCTAAAATCATTTTACTTTTTGTTTTACTTTGCTTTCTACTTATCTCTCTCAATTCTTGCTATAATTTTCTACATATTCCCTTTCATCAAACACTCATTCATACAATCTAATGGCACCCAAACTAGATTCTACCAAAAGATATAAGCAATATACTAAGAGTAAACCTCAACAGAAACTGAAGAGAATTTGGCTTCAATGTTGGCTCAACAAAAGAAATGAGCTATAAAAACTTTAACCCTAGACTAACAATAGAAAAAGAAATCCAAAACTGAACAAAATTCAAATGGGAAGGGGAAGGCCACTAAAACATAACACACTCTAATACCCTATACTCCTTTTTTGGTTCAACAATTTCATCTCAAAAGTGAGAAGGAAAGAGAATTAGATTCAAAATTACTAAAGAGATATCTTAGAGGTGGGAAATTCTTAGAGTGGAACAACCTGCAAAGGTATGGATTGGCAGAAAAAGTTGAAGAGTTAATGGTCAAGATTGGATGGGAGTTGTTTTGCTATCACAAGTAACCCTCTTACCTGGAGCTGACAGTAGAGTTTTTAACAACCCTAGAAGTGTTAGGTAGTGATTATGAAGTATATGCTCAATACGACATGATAAAGTTCAAGTTATTTAGGAAGAAGTGCACACTAAGACCAAATGACTTGGCTAGGTGCTTTAATGCATCTAACAAAGGTCTCATAGAGCCTTCTCCAATCTTCAAAGTTGATGTCAACTAGTTTTGAAAGTCCATCATTGATGAAAGAAGCCACTACAACAGTAATAACGATAAGGCTTCTAAGATCAAAAGTCAAGCCTTAAGGATTGCCTATAGGTTCATCACCTAGAACATCAATGGAAGAGGACAATCCAATGAAAATTGAACCATAACAGATCTCTTCTACCTATGGTGCTTGAAGAATAAACAAAGTGTGAACACTCCCTTGCTCTTGATGCAGAGAAGCGATGGATTAAGTGATAAGCCAAATGCCTTTGTGATGGCTCACTACAACACAAAGATTGTAAATTTTGAGAAGGTAATCCCTCAAATTGAGGAAGAGCTTGAAGAAAAGGATATGGTATTAGAAAAGCTGCCTCACAATGAGCCCATTTGTAAGCAGATGCTACTAAGCATGGGGATCTTAAAAAGACTTGATTCTTGTTTAATCAAGAGGGTGCTTGAGGAAGGTGAGATTCCTTAAAAGGAAGAGGAAAATAAAAATGTTGAAGAAGCTGTTAGGGCAAGGCTTATAGTAGTAGAAGGAATTGGAACTAGTACATTAGCTACATCTGCTCCATCTCTCACTCCCTTTGAGTAGAAGATGCTTGAGTAGTTAGAAACCCTTATTAATGTTATTTAAAGAGTTAAGTCCTCTACTACCTCTTTATACCATAAAGTACAAAAATTTTAAAAAGAGATGAATGACATCAACCAAACACTAGATTGGATAGTAAAAAGGTTAAATTTGCAACCAGGGACTCTAAGTACTGAAAAGCAATAAGAGGTTCCACCTGAGATGAGTCAAAATCCCAAAGATCTTCCCTCCAAGGAACCAAGTGCAATAGATGAGCCTAAGGAACAAAAGTCTAGGGAGCCAGTAGATCCTAAGAATCAAGAGCATTTCCTAGAACCTCAACCATCCCTAGAACCTCAAGGTCAAACTCATACCTCTCCTTCTTATACCTTACCCCTTTATGATGCATAGTTTATTTTATTTATTTTTGTTTTTGTCCTTATTTTCAAAAATAGCTGATGTATTGGGCAACATTACTTTTGCAATGAAAAGTTAACTTTTTGTCTATATTCCCTTTTTATATGCTCTATATTCCATTGCTATTATTGTTTGATTCTTTTTTATAATGACAAAGGTGGAGAAATAAGAAATGTGAACTTAATATAATGGTGCATATAATATGATCTTAAAGGGGAGTACTATGAGAAAAATTTTGGGAAATCATGTTAAGGATGATCTCTTATTAAAGGAGAAACCCATGTTATAGGGGGAGTTTGAACATATTGATATGCTTAAGGGGGAGTTAGAGAATGATTGACTTTAGATGATATATACTTATTAGTTTTGTAAGATTGATTAACTTTGATAGATTGTTTGTCATCATCAAAAAGAGGGAGAATATTGAACCTTTAGGTTCCAAGTCTTATTTTGATGATCACAAACACATTTGAGAGCCAACCTTTGTCCAAGTTATCTATGTTAATTCTTGCAGGTACATCAATTCATTGAATCATGATGATTAAAGAAAGAGTTATGATTGGAAACTTTAAGTATTAAGAGAATAAAAATCAAGCAAACTAAACTTGAGAGTCTAACAGGTGTAGCCATAATCCAAGAAGCGTTGTGACTCTAGCAACGAGTGTTTAAAAAACTCAATAGGTGTTGGAATATCACCTTAGCATATGCAAAATCTTCTGGATCTCACAATAGGCATTGTCTTCTATTACAATAGGCTTTGGATAACTCAAACACATGAGCAATGCATATTGAACTTTACAATGGGCATTGTTATTGATCTCTCAACAGGTATTGCATTTTCACAACAGGTGTTGTACCAAGTGACTTGAATTGAGCAAAACTCTCAAGATATCAAAATGGGCACTAGATCTCACCAACGAGCATTGGAAAAGCTCTCTAGATTGAGCTAAAGTTTCTAGACCCTCCAACGAGACACTCTCAATAATGTAATAGGCATTGAAGATGTTCAATGGACATTAATAACTGTTGAAGATCTTGGAAAATAGAGAATCAAGTTCACATCTTCCTAGAAATCTATAATGGGAATTATTCATATTTCAACAAGGGTTAATATTAAAGCCCAATAGGTATTGAGAATATCCAACAACCATTAAAGTTAGTTGAATATAGAAATGAGAATGTCAAAGGAGGACTGTTGAGACAAACTTCTTTCTAATAGCTGGTCCCATTGGGCATTTCGTTAGTACCAATGACCCTTGAAGTTGTATTTTGCTTGACAACCACCCATTTTCATGAAATCAATAACGGTTGATGACTCAATAATAGGTATGAAGAATTCCCAAACTTCGTTGAGTGTCTACATCTGTAATATGAAATGACAACTTTCTTTCTAACAGTTAGTTCTTTGTTTCAACCTATAAAAGGACATGCTCTCAACATAAACAAAAAGAGAACCATTCCATTAAGTGAGTATTATTGTGAAAGCTATTTTCAAATAAAAAAGGTGAACTAAGAGTGTTCTAATAATCAAAAGAAGTTCATTGTTTAAAGCTTGCAAGTGTTTTCTTAAAAACAAAGTTTAAAGAATAAGTTTTCCATATATTTTCTCAATACTCTTAACTAGATCAAACATACTTTGTGAGTGTAGTTTAAATGCTTAAGTGAGAGAGTTATCCTCATCTTTAAAATTGTATTTTGTTTTGAGGAAACCCTTGGTTAGGAGATCTTAAAAACTATACTTTGAGAAAGATTTAAGGTAGTACTTGGAGACTACTTTGGGATAATATTTTAGTAGCACTCAAAAGTCTAGTTTTAACGGCTTGGTAATGCTCAAAAACTACTGTTGTAAAGGTGATTGATATTACCTTAAGTTATCTTGATAGTGAAGGCTCTAGTGGAAATACTAGAGGAGAGGATGTAGGTAAGTTATGCCAAACCTTTATAAATTTTGTATCTTGATTCTTCATTTATTTTCTTACTTAGTTTTTATTTTTAATTACTTACCATTACCTTATTCAACCCCTTTCTAGGGCACCAAGGGACAATAATTTGATGGTTAGAACTTATAAATACTCTACCAAATAGCTTTGAATGTAAGAGAATAACATTTAATTGTGTCCAAACTTTTGCAATTTTATTTCTTGACTCCTTAACTCATTTGTTCTTTGTACTTTAGGTTGTTGAAGGTTAGGTGTTAGTCGTAAACACTTGGCTTGGATTTTAAAATGAGCCTAAGTGACAAAACTCTTATGTAAGACTATGTATGAGCCTTGAACATAATTGTAATTGAGTTTAGTGTGAGCCTAAACACTAAGTTAGGTGTGATTTTCTAAAACACCATTGAAAGTTAGTGAAATACCCAATTGGAGAATTAGGGAGTAGATATAGGGTCGACTAATATCTGAACCACTATAAATCAGTTATGTTTATTCTTCTCCTACTCTTTCTTTAAACTTTAAATCACATATATTCCTTCCAAAATTTAAATTTTCCACCAATTAAACCCTCTTCTTGGCATAAGGGCTAACAAATGGTATCGAAGCATAAGTCTCATTTTTTGTTTTGTCTTAATTGCTTGAGAAAAGATCATGACACAAGAAGAAATCTACTCTCACTTTAAACCATTCTTTGATAGATCTGACTATATTCCTTAGAAGTATAAAATAGAGATCTATCTTGATGGTGATGTGGTGGATCTTTGGGATGTAGTTATAAAGGAATGAAAGCCACCCACTAGAGTAGTTGATGGTAGTGAAGAATTACATCCAAGAGAATAATAGGTTTAGGCCCATAGAATGGCAAATGCCAAGAACCAGAGAGCAATGACAATCCTATTGAATTCTATCTCATAGGAAGATTATGGGAGAGTTCAGCATTGCCACATCGCTTATGCAATATGAAAGGTAGAGAGAACTACCATGAGGGCATAACACTGGTAATGTCAAGTAGATTTGAGATGTATGTGAACGAATGAGAGCTTTTCATAGAGGAGAATGAAATCATCACTGATATGGCAAATAGACTTCTTACCATTGTCAACAATATAAAGAGCTATGGAAGAACACTTACTAATCATAAGGTTAACACCAATATACTCAAGATGCTTCCCATAGAAAAGTTTAGGGCAAGGATGTGTAGTATACACGAATCCAATAAAGAGATTGAAAAAATTACCAATTGATGTTCTCATTAGAAAACTTCTTACCCATGAGATGATGATTAAAAAGGATGAGGAAATCAAAAGATTGAAAGCTCGAGGAGAAAAATGAGAGAAAAAGACATTTGCCCTTAAATCTTTTAGCAAAAACAAAGAAGTATAAGAAAGCTTGAGTGAAAGTGATGAAAGTGAGAAGGAGAAAGAGGAGCTTACCATGCTTTTTAAGAGGACCAAAGAGCTCATGAAGAGAAGAAAAGAAATAAGGAACCTTAAGAAGACATCATCCAACTTTGAAGAGAAGAAGAATGATGCCATTTGCTTTAAATATAGAAAGCAAGGACAAATCAAATTCAATTGTCCTAAGATAAAAACGAAAAAAAATTGGGACAAAGAAAAGAAAAAAGGGTTCAAAGCAACCTGGGATGGTGATTCAAATGAAGATGATGAGGAAGATGAGGTTGCAAACTTTTGCCTTATGGCTAAAGAGGACTCCTCTAATGAGGTAAGTACTCCATCTTAATCTTGTGATGATTTTGATTCATATGAGGATGAGGATAATGAGCTACTTAAAGCCATGTCCTTAAGATGTGATAAATATAAATAAAAAAATGAAAGTTTACAAGAAAGAATGCTCCAAACTAGAGGATGATTTCAAAAGTTTAAATGATCTTATTTGTAGCTTGAGAACCTTTAATGAGGAACTCAATAAATCTTTAGAACAAATTTCTCAAACTCCATCCTCTATTGATTCCTTAAGAATAGAAAATGATTCTTTAATAAATGAAGTGACTAAGTTAAGAAATTCCATTTCAAAGTTTCATAAAACGGTAAAAAGCTTTGGACGCACTAATTATATCTCAAAAACTACCCTTCATAAGACATGGTCTTGGGTTTAATGGGGCTTCTTTATCTACATCCTCTCCTCCCATCTTTATTAGAGCTTTTACTCCTCAAACCTCTAGCATAGAGGTGATTAGGAAGAAAAGTGCTTCTAACATTAAGCCCTCTATGACTAAAGGTAAGAGAAAGGTACCCTAAGGCTCAAAGGCTAAGCCTTAAAGAGCCAATCTTGCTTTCATGTATACTAAGAGAGATGCATACAAAAACACACCTTCTACTCCTCACCATTCTTGTACTTTTATGCATTCACATGGCCAAAGGGTGAGAAGGCCTCCTACTCATACCAAAAGGCATAATAGGAGAAAGATTCATAAGTTTAAGCTCTAATGTCATTATTACATGATGTATGAACATATAAATATGTTTTGCTACATTAAGAAGGCATAACTCAAATTGTGCATCCTTCTAAGCTTAACCCTTAAGGACCCAAGTATGTTTGGGTACCTAAAGATGAACTTATTTTATTTTATAGAAATGCTTGGAAGCTACCAAAGAGGATAATGATTGGCATGTGGATAGTGGATGCTTAAAGCATATGGCTAAAAATAAGAAGCTATTCACATATATTAAAGAAAAGGATGGTGGTAATGTAACATTTGGAAATAATACCAAAAGTAAGATAATTGGCATTGACATAATTGGTAAGAAAGGTTGCCCCTTATTGATAATGTACTTTTAGATGATGGTTTTAAAGTATAATCCCAATTATGTGACAAAGGGAACAAAGTTACCTTTGATTCTAGAAAGTGTCTTATCACAACCTTGGTTGATGAAAAAGTAGTCTTCAAAGGTGAGACATATGGCAACACATGCATAATTAACTTAGACTATTTAGCTAACCAATCTTTCAAATGTCTTATATCCATTTGGCATAGAAGACTTAGATATGCAAGCATGGACCTTCTCTAAAAATTATGCAAACTAGAGCTAGTTGAAGGTCTTCTAAAGCTTAAGTTTTCTAAGGACAAGACCTGTGGACCATATCAAATGAGAAAGCAATATCATGGAACTTATAAGCCAAAAAATGTTACAAGTACATATAGATCTCTTTAACTCATTCGTATGGACTTAGTTAAAGCTACTAGGAATGCTTGCCTTAATGGAAAGCATTATGCATTTGTCATAATTGATGATCACTCTAGGTTCACTTGGATTAGTTTCTTGGCTCATAAGAGTGATGCTTTTAAACTTTTTGCAAAAAAAGTTCAAAATAAAAAGGGTTACTTCATTTATTCTATTAGAAGTGACCGTCAAAAGAATTTCAAAATGAACTTTTTGAAAACTATTGTTTGAAGAATGGGATTTCACACAATTTTTCAACTCCTAGGATACCACAACAAAATGGTGTTATAAAGAGAAGGAATAGAACATTGGTTGAGATTATTAGAACTATGCTCAATAAGTATTATCTTCTAAACTACTTTTAGGCTGAGGCCATCAACACCTTTTGTTAACATTGCAAATAAAGTTTTAAAAGACCCATTCTAAATAAACACAACTTATGAGCTGTGAAATGGAAGAAAGCCCAAGTTTCATACCTTAGAGCTTTCGGGTGTAAATGTTACATTTTAAATACTAAGGACAATCTTGAAAACTTTGCTTTTAAAATTGATGAGGGTATCTTCTTAGGCTATTCCACCATTGGTAAAGCTTATAGAGTTTTCAACAAAAAGTCCATAGTAGTTAAAGAATCTATGAATGATGTTTTTGATGAATGTAGCAAACTTGATCTTAGGAAAGGTACTCTTGTTAATGATCTTATAGGTGACTTTGAAAAGCTAGAGATTAACTTTTCGCCAAATGAGAGTGTGATTAAAACTAATGAGCAGGAGCCACTACAAGGGCTAAAGCAAGTTTAATCCCAATAAGAGGAAAATTAAGTTCAAGAACTACCTAAGGATTAGAGGTACTCCTAGAATTATCCAAAGGAGCTACTCGTTAGTGATACCTCCAAGGGAGTAAGTACTATAGACCAATTAAATACATTAGATAATAATCTTGCTTTTGTTTCTCAAATTGAGCCAAAATCAATTGATGAGGTTCTTGATGATGATTGTTGAGTGAATGCTATGCAAGAGGAAGTCAACCTATTTGAGAGGAGCAAAGTATATGAACTTATTCCTAGGCCTAAGGAACACCCGACTATTGGTTGCAAGTAGATGTTTAAGAATAAGTTAGATGAGCAAGGTTTCATCACTAGAAACAGAGCTAAATTGGTTGTCAAAGGGTACAATCGAGCGAAAGGCATAAACTATGATGAAACCTTTGCCCCATTTGCAAGATTAGATGACATTAGGATTCTTTTAGCATATGCATGCCATATGAATATCAAGTTTTTTTTTTTTCAAATGGATGTCAAAAGTGCTTTTTTAAATGGCTTTATTGAGGAGGAAGTTTGTGTTAAACACCCTTTAGATTTTGAGTCTCATGATTTTCCAAACCATATTTTCAAACTAATTAAGGCCTTGTATGGTTTGAAACAAGCTCCTAGAGCTTAGTATGAAAGGCATATCATTCCTTTTGAAAAATGATTTTGAAAAGGGCAAGGTTGACACAACATTATTTTTGAAAAGGCATGATAAAGACATCTTAATTATTCAAATTTATGTTGATGATATTATATTTGGTACTACTAATGAACCTGTTTATAAAGAGTTTAATAAGTGTATGACTAGGGAATTTCAGATGATCGTGATGGGTGAGCTCAAGTTTCTCCTTAGTCTTTAAATCAAGCAAAGCAAAAAAGGCATCTTCATCAACGAAGCCAAGTACACAAAGGAACTTCCCAAAAGGTTTGGGATGGATCAATGAAAAGTTGCTAAGATACTAATGAGTGCATCAATTAAACTTGAAAAGGATGAATAGGGTAAGCCCAGTAATGAAAAGAAATATAAAGGAATGATTAGATTTGTCCTCTATCTTACCATTTCTAGACCTGATATTGTGTATAATGTTTACTTGTGTGCTAGATTTCAATGTCCTAAAGAATCTCATTTACATGCGATTAAAAGAATTTTTTGAAATATTTACATGGCACCATGCATTTTGGTTTATGGCATCCTAGGAATTCATCTTTTAGTCTTCTTGGATATTTAGGTGCAGATTATGTTGGTAGCTTGTTGGATAGAAAGAGCATTTTCAGAACTTGCCAATTTATTGGTGAATGTTAAGTTACATTATTTAGTAAGAAATAAGTTTTGGTTGTCTTATCCACCATTAAAGCAAAATATGTGGCAGTGAGTTATTATTGCATCCGAGTTCTTTGGATTAAACTACAACTCAAGAATTATGGCAAAGATGTTGATTATATTTCCATCAAATGTGATAACATAAGTGCAAAAATCTTTGAAAAAAATACCATCCAACATTTAAGAAGCAAACGCATTGATATTAGACATCATTTTCTTAGAGATCATGTGCAAAATAGTAATATGGTGTTAGAATTTATTAACACTAACAGCCAACTTGCAGATATTTTCACTAAACTCTTAAATGAAGAGAAGATGAACTTCATAAAAAGGTAACTAGGGATTGTTAATGGAAGCTCTTTAAGGTGAAAATAGATCTCATTGTATGCATTCATGATTAGTGTTGAGATATTTGATGTCTACGATTGTTATGTATTTGGTGTGTTGCTGGATGAATCAATTCAACTTACATTTAAACTTTGTATGTTCATATTGCATGAATTGATCATCAATATATCAAATTGATCACACTATATTTGGGACATTTATCAAAATCTCTATTTTAAACTCGTTTTAAAAAGTGGCTTATAAATCATAATTGAGACTGGTAAACGTGATCGTTGTTTTTGTTTTCAAACTCTTTTGCAATTTGCATTTTCAATTTCAAATTGCCATCATAAAAATTTCAATTTCAAAATTTTCAAATCGTTGACTTTTCACCTTTCTAAGAATTTTTTGTTGGTTACTCATTTTTTGTAATTCACGATTGTGATACGTGTATAGTGGTTGTGACTTATGAGTATCCAATGGACATTAAGTATTAGCTTCTTAAATGGTACAACACCCTCATTTATTGCATTTCTAGCCATTTATAGTCATTTTGAACCTAATTTTTGCCTATTTAAACTCCCTCAACACCTTATCATCCATTTTTTGCATCCTCTCTCCTCTAAACCTATTTCTTCTCTCATGTTTTCTGTCCTTTTCAAGCTTTCTTCATCTCTTCTTAATGGCTTTAAGAAAACCTCCTCTCCCCTTACAAGACCCACTCTTTAACTTTATCTTATGAGAGGAGTAATAAAGGAGGAAAGAGAAAGGTACAAAGCCAACCAAAAAAAGGTAATTCAAGCAAACAAAATTCCTTCAGAGTTTTTCCTCATTAGCCTTAGCCTTAAAGGTGAAATCAAGGTTTTCTTTCCAACTTGGGATGGATTGAGTTCATCTTTCATGAAGAGCATGGTTATCAAAAAATTGTAAGGGAGTTCATATGCACTATGTAAATAAGCAAGAAGGACAGATCAAGAGCAGGTATGTATGGATTTGTTTTTAAATGCTTTGGTGAAGAATATTACATCACCTACCTGCAAATATGCTCTCTTTTCAACTTCTAAATTGAAAACACCATTACCTTTCCTCTCTTGATATCATATATTCTAATTTTTAAAGTGAAATCTCCATTGAGAAAAAACATGACCCTAAAAATTCATTGGCTAAATATATTAAGACTTACCCATTTGGATTCATTATCCCATAGTCACCTTCTTAATCAATGCTAGGGGTAATGGCAATTAAAAAGTCTCGCAAAAAGACCTTTCTTTTTTATTTTATCTTATAAAAAAACAAACCCATCCAAAGTAGGCATTTCTTTGTTGATTTAGATGTGACTTAAACCAAAATGTCAATTCCTTCTCCATTTCCATGTTGTAACTATTTATAGGTTTATAAGGGCTTTTACCCTTGAAATTGAAGCCAAAATCATCCTTACATACCTTCTTAATAAAAACTTTCTTGATCTAACCTACCTTATGAATGCCAAAGCAATAAAAGCCAATTTATATGAATACTTGCTAAGTGCACAAAGGGTAAAACATTAAGAGCTTCACAAGCCTCCACAAGAAAAAGATTTGCCATTAACGAAGGAGGAGATGCAATTCAAGAAGAAGAACCCCCAAAAGAATCCAAGGTAAAGCTAATGGCATTTATTTCTTATAAAACCTCATCTTCTAAAGCTTCTTCTTTGGCTTAAGTCTCCAGGCTTCTCAAGAAAGTTCGCGAGAGACTCAACTTTCTTCACCTCCTCTATGTTGATATTGTTAAGATCTAAGAGAAACTTAGCCTTACTAATTCTTGCCACTTGTAAGAATTTGAATTTTCTGAGGATAAGGAAAAAGAAAAAGCACCAACTCAAGGTAGCACAAATCAATGACAAGAAGAAAAATTTAGAGATAATGAGGAAGATGAAGATGCTAGAGATGATGATATCCCTCATACTTTCTAGTTTCCCCTTTATTCTTTTTTTTTTTTTCATCTTCACTTTCATCTATGTTGTGTTTTCTTTTATATTTTTTAAAAAATTTAGGCTTTTTGACATGATGAAACATTAGTAGTATATGGTTGATTTTTTAAGTTAATTAATTTAATGTCTTTATCTTAATAAAATATATGTTTGATTTGTGTTCCAAATTACTTTATCTATGTTTTATACGCGATGATGAGTTGTGTAATCCCTCTCTTACTCCCTTCTACTTCATTTCCCTTTCTTTTTTATCTTGCCAATATATATATATATATATATATATCATTTATTAGTAACAAGACAAAGGGGAGAGATAATATGTTAGTAGAAAGAGAAGATATGATGTTTTTATTAGATTAATTGATAAACTAAAGGGAGTATGAACTAAAAGGGAGCAATCTCTTTTAGATTCAAACTTAGTCAAACTTATGTTTATACTTTGAATCATTTCACATTGATTTAATATTGACTGAAATACTTAACATGTTCAAGATTACGCATGACAAACCTTTATTCTTTGCATATTCAATCTAGGTTGTTAAAATAAAAAAAAAAAGGGAGATTGTTAGACTAGATTGGTCAAACCTAAGTCAAAGTTCTCTTTTGATCTTGACAATATGAATTGAAAGGTTCAAATATCATTTCTAAGTATTGTCTATGTAGAAATTAAGCTAGGAATTAATTGAAAGTTGAATGGAAGTGATCAAAAGCAAAAATGCTCAAAGTTTCAAAATTGTTTCGTAAGTTGTGATCGAGACTTTAAGGTTATGACCACTATTTTAATAAAAATTAGGAACAAAAGTTCTAGTTCAATTTGTGATGCTTATCACAGTTTGGGTCACGACTACTATCTTCAAATGACTAAAGAGGAATTTCAAACAGCCAACTAAGTTGAGCCACATGTGAAGATAGTTGTTTGAAGTTCAAAAGTCAAACTTTGGTAGCTATCGCAATCTACTAAAGCTTAGAACATCAAAACTCTAGTTTGATTCACAGTGACAGTAGTGGCCAACCTTTCAAAATCATGACAATGAATTTTGATAGCTATTAAAGGGTTTAAATGGTTAGTTCATTAAAGAACCAAAGCCAAATTGCCAAATGTCACTAGCTATTAGGCACATTTGATGATCTCGACCACGATTAAGCAAAATCTAGTGTGAAATTTGGATCGTGACTGCGACCTATAGTCTCGACCACAATCTCACTCTAACAAACATTAAATGCAAGATTTCTCAAACCAACTTTGGAGATTTGGACATAGTTTCATTTCTAATAGCTATTTAGTGGTTAGACTTATAAATACTCCACCAAATAGCTTTTAATGTAAGAGAATAACATTTAATTATGGCCAAACTTTTGCAATTAGATTTCTTGACTCCTTAACTCATCTATTCTTTATACTTTGGGTTGTTGAAGGTAGGTGTTAGCCTTAAATAATTAGGATTGGTTTTTAGAGTGAGCCTAAGTGATAAACTCTTATGTAAGGTTGTGTGTGAGCCTTAAACATAATTGTGATTTGGTTTATTGTGAGCTTAAGCACTAAGTTAGGTATGAACTTGTAAAACACAATTGAGAGTTAGTGAAATACCTAATTGGAGAATTGAGGAGTGGATGTAGGGTTGGTTAATACCTGAATCATATAAATTGCTTGTGTTCATTCTTCTCCTATAAATTACTTGTGTTTGTTCTTCTCGTACTTTTTTGTAAACTTTAGATCACTTACATTCCCTCCAAAATTTAAATTTTCCACCAATTCAACCCCCTTTTTCATACACGAGGGCTAATAGTTATGCTTGAAATGAGAGGTAATTTAGTTAAATATCATACACTGTTAAATTATGATAAAAAAATACTTTTGATTTGCAATAGAAAAGTTGACATAAGTATCACAAAATGATTACATTATTCAATATTAAAATGTTAAAAATGACTTAATGAAATATGACAAACCTCTAGAGGTTTATATATTTTTGAAATTAAAAACCAAAACCAACTACAATTCTTTGTGCCAATATTTCATCGTACTTTAAGTGGTCAAATTGGGAGAGTCAAACTGTAAAAACCTATAAGAAAATGGAGACTTCCACTTTGATCCAAACCTAAAAGCAAAGACGATTAGTTATTCCCGTAAAAGCATCTTTAATATACTCTTCATTTGAGCAAAATTCTTTACTTTAAAGATTCAATATAAAAAAAGGTCTCCAATACACTCTCTCTTTTTTTTTTTTCTTGAGTAGAGAGTTGGTTTGATTCTTTACATATAGAGTGTCAAACTTCACTATCCACTCTAATTATCATTCAAATATTTGAATTTTCTATATAAAATATTAATTGATGTCTATATGTTTTTGCTTTGTTATTGAAAAAGTTTTTCTCTTTCAACCTACAACAACATTTTGATTTTATTAAAAAATTTTAAGAATTAATGTTTATTGAATAAAACATTAATGTGTATTGGATAAAACAAAATAAAGATTAAAAATATAAAGAGTCTATTAAAGTTGTATAAATTTCTTTACTCTCTATATTTAAAGATTCTTTAAGATGCTCTTTAGAACAAAGAGCACTATTAAAGATGCTCTAAGTCTATTCCTTTCTTGTCGTTCATCTTTGAGGCATATTGTGTAGACATATTCAGTTTACTACATCCTAAAACACCACCATTTCTTAGGAATCTTGGAGATTCAATGACCCACTTGGGGTTTCTTGAATCTCCACCAATAATTACCTTTATTGAAAAAGTTTTTCTCTTTCATCCCACAACAACCATTTGATTTTATTGAAAAATTTTAAAAACTAATGTTTACTAAATAAAGCATTAATGTGTATTGGATAAAGAAAAATAAAATTAAAAATATTAAGAGTCTATTAGAGTTGTACAAATTTCTTTACTCTCTATATTTAAAAATTATTTAAGATACTTTTTATTATACAAAAAAATGTCTTTAGAACAAAGAGCACTATTGGAGATGCTCCAAGTCTATTTCTTTCTTGTCGTTCATCTATGAGGCATACTGTGTAGACATGTTTAGTTTACTACGCACTAAAACACCACCATTTCCTAGAAATCTTGAAGATTCAATGACCCATTTGGGGTTTCTTGAATCTTCACCAATAATTACCTTGGTTAAATCATTCTCATCATGAATTAGAATGTGACTTTTTTTTTTTTTTTTTATATAGTATCATACTTGATTTCCTCATGTTGATTGTCACCAGAAGATGCTAAATCTGTTTCCAAGAGATTGTTTTTTGTAGACCAAAAAAGGGCAGACTTTTTTCTTAACCTTCTCCGAAAAAATGATTTATCTGATACCCAAATTTCAAAAGTTGTTAATCACGCCCACAATTGCTTTTAGTTGATCGTGACAATGTTGTTCTTCCTAAGCTAGAGTTATTCTCTTCTGTTGTTGGGCTTACTGGCCGTAATCTCGCGAGATTCATCTCTTTAAACTTTAGAACACTAACCTACAGTCTTAGTAACATAATTATCCCTGCTTATAATTTGCTCAAGAGTGCCCTTTTATTTGATGATGATATGGTGATTAGAGCTTTGAGGAACACAATAAGGATTTTCCAATAGGATATGGAAAGATTACTGTTCCAAATTTATTGCTTTTGAGAGAAATTGGGATGCCACAATCTTATTTCACTTGTTGACAAGTTGGCCTACTTTGTTATGGCTTAATATTGATAAGTTCATTGAGCTGGTCAAGATGACTAATAATATGGGGTTTTGTCCAATAAAATTGAAGTTTACCCAAGCCCTTTTTGTGCTTTGCCAACTCTCTAAATCATCTTAGCAGCACAAAATAGAGGTTTATAGTAGATGGGGTTGGTCTAAAGATGACATCTTGTCAGCTTTCAAAAAGCTGCATTTTATGCATGTGATTAGCAAAGAAGAACATAAATGACACTATGGATTTTCTTGTCAATATGATGGATTGAAGCCTTCAACGATTGTTGCATAACCAATCAATAGATAAAACTTTTCCTAATTGATTAAAAAAATTAATTATAAAATTAATTTTTTAATTCTTAATTTCCTAATTAATGTATAAAATAAAATAAAATATTGTAATATAATACAAATTAATTACTAATTTTTTAATTAATTACATAATTAATAATTAATTCCTAATTTCCTATTAATATATAAAATAAAGTAATAAACTAAAAATTAATTCTTATTTTCTAATTAATTATAAAAATCAATAATTAATTCTTAATTTCTTAATAAAAATAAGTAAATTAATATATTAAAATTAATTCCCAATTTTAATTAATTACAAATTAATTTCTAATTTGCTAATTAATATACAAAAACAAATTAATATACTAAAAGTAAGTATACAATTAATAATTAATTTGTAACTTCCTAATTAATTATAAAAATCAATTACAAAATTAGTTTCCTAATTTCTAATTATTAATTTCCTAATTAATATACTAAAATTAATTTCACATAATTTTTCTAAAATTAAATAATATACCCAATTAATTTCCTATATATCACATTATTTCCTAATTAATATAAAAAATTAATTAATAGACTAAAATTAACTCCTACTATTCTAATTAATTATACAAATTAATTATAAAATTAATAATTAATTATTAATTTTCTAAGTAATATACAAACTCAATTATTATACTAAAAATTAAGTACACAATTAATGAATTTATAATTTTAATCATTTATAAAAATTAATTATAAAATTAGTTTTCTAATTTCTAATTTTTAATTTCCTAAGTAATATACTAAAATTAATTTTAACAGAATTTTCCTGAAATTAATTAATATACAATTAATTTTCTACATATCACTCAGTATCCTAATTAATGTAGAAAATTAATTAATAGACTAAATTTATTTTCTAATTTTCTTATTAATAAAAAAATTAATTATACAATTAATAATATATAAAATAAAGTAATATACTAAATATTAAATACACAATTAATTGCACTTCCTCCATGACTTTATGAGCCTTTTCCTTAACCAAGCACCGCAAAATTGACTCCATCGAGCATCCTTTTGTACATTACACGATCGTAAACCATAAACTATGAAGATAATCTTCAGATCACATCTCTATCCTTCTTCTCGGCTTTCTCAGGGTATTCACCACTTTTTAGATACCTCTATATGTCAAAATACCAGGGGCGATTCTTGACTGATACCTACATTACTCCTGTATCCCTACAACATTTCACCCCAAATAGGAGTGTGATAAGAGGTTTCATAGTCATTACCTAATGCCCATCCCAAACAGGGACTAAAGTGGGTAAGGCATCACATTCTGTTCTTATGGCAAATGATGGAATATGGCTCTCTGAAAACTTTGCACCAAACTCTTCACATGCTCTAAGTATGGGCCCAAATGTTTATCTTTCAATTCCCACTCCTCCATTACTTGTGAAATAACCAGCAACGAGTACCTAAACACCTTTGTTGCCTTGACTTTTATTTATTTTAGAAGTTCAAGACCCAGCACACATGCTTCATACATAACCATGTTATTAGTCACCTTGTAGTCAAGCTTTTTGGCTTTCAAAAAGAGTTCTCCTTCTGGTGAAATCACAACCACCCTTATACTTGCACCTTTCTTATTTGTGGCTCCATCGAAGTACACTCTCTATCCTTGGGGTTTAATTGCTCCTAACCACTCATCTGGAAACTAAAAGAGCTCAGATTCTCTTTTTTCTATAGGTTATTATGCTAAGGATTCTAAAATTGCTCACCCTTTGATCACGTTCTCAGCTACATACTTAATATCAAATTCAGTCAGCATGATCAACCACTTTGCCAATCTCCCAGTTAGAGAAGGCGCCTTATATAAGTACCTAACTGGATCAAGCTTCAAAACCACTTCCATTGAATATGATTGAAAGTAGTGCCTCAAATTCTTCATTGCCCAGACTAGTGCTAAATAGGTTTTCTCCACTTGATTATACTTCTCCTCACAAGACATCAATTTCTTGCTGAGATAATATACTGTGTGCTCACTCCCTACTTCATTTTCTTAAGCCAGCATGGCACTTATAGAACTATTTTCCACCGTCAGATGCAAAGTTAGTGGCTTCTCAGGTCTTGATGGCTTCAATAGTAGTGGGTTAGTAAAAAAACCTTTTTCTTTTCGAAAGCTTTTTGACACTATTCATTCCATTCCCTTGGTTACTCCTTCCTGAGTAACTTGAAAATGGGTTTACATATAGGGGTCAATCTAGCTATAAACTAGTTGATGTACTGCAAGTGGCCTAAGAATCCTTGTACTTCCTTTTCTATCTTAGGTGCGGGCATGTCTTGAATTGCCTTGATCTTATTAAGATTTGTTTCAATGCCTTCCTCATTGATCACATATCCTAACAACTTACCAGAGGTAGCTCAAAACACACATTTCTTTTGATTCAGCCTCAAATTGAACTTGTCGACTCTTTTTAGAAACTTCTCTAGAGCCTCAAAATGCCCTTCCCTTATTTCCAACTTCACCATCATGTCATCTATGTACACCACCACTTCCTTATAGATCAAGTCATGCAACAAGGTTATCGCCATTTACTGGTACGATGCTCCCACATTTTTTAGCCCAAATGGCATTACCTTATATTAGTACATCCCCTATTTTATGATGAATGTTATTTTTACCTTATCTATAATGGTCATGAGAAATTTGGTTGTACCCAAAGAGCCCATTCATGAAGGAATACGTAACACACGTTGCAGCGCTGTCAACTAACACATCAATATGTGGCAATGAGAAATGATCCTTTAGGCATGCTTTGTTTAGATCCCTATGGTTGACACACATCATTAATCTTCTGTCCTTCTTTGGTACTGGTACTATGTTAGCTAGCCATTCAGGGTAATCCACTGCCTCATAAAACTTGGCATTCAATTGTTTTGTCACTTCTTTTTTAATCAACTGGGCCCCCTTAAGTCTCATCATTCAAAATTTATATTTGACTGGCTTCATATGTGGGTAGGTTGGAATCCTATGTTCTTCAATTTGCATGTCAACCTTGGCATGTCTTCATATGTACAGGCAAAAACCCTTTAGTATTTCCTGAGTAACTATTTAAACTTCCTTCCCTCCTCCAACATGATATCACTAGCAATAAGCAAAATTTTTGTATTTTCTTGCGTTCCAAGATTAAATGCAATGGTATCCATAAAATTACTATTAAATATGCTTATGAAATGATGCATGTTATACGTATTACTATTAGCAAACACATCACATAAGTAAGCAAACTCATCATTCATTGCCTTGAACTTAGAAAGAAATACATCATTATACTCAAAGAGACTAGAAATAAGAACATCAGTAGTGGCAAAAAAGTCTTCTTCATCTGGTTGGTTGGTTGAAGTTTCATTAACCTGAGGCTTTTCCTCTTCAGTACCCTTTACTTCATCAGTTAGACCCCCAAGATTAATATTCTGCATATGAGCTATCTCTTCCCCCTTTTCTGTACCAGTGACGACCTTGACAACTTCCTCACAACTCTTCTTCATTCAATCATCCTCTAGCTCAATCTTCAGAAAGTCTGGCCAATATGTTACACCATCTACCTTGGTAGGCTCAATTTCAACCATAAAGTTCTTCATTTTCTCTCCACTTACTTCCTCAATAGAGTTTATAATCATGCCCTCAATATCCTTCAACTTTATCTTAGTGTAGGTAGTTTAGTGAATTTGCAAAACCTGGTGTACTCTCAATTTAGGTCCATAAAGGCCGCGTTCTACCTTGTCAAGTCAGACCCTTTCTGTAATAGCCATATTCATATTTGCTCTGATACCAATAAATGTAATGACCAATTTCATTTTACAGAACTCATATTGCTCTGATACCAATAACTATAATAACCATGTTCATTTACATAACTCATACTATTTATGTCCATAATCTGTAATGCTACAATTGGTACCTAATAGAGCACTCAACATCTGGGATTTGCCCGTCGGCCCCACGATGTCATACACACCGAGATTTGCACGTCTGCCCTGCATATGCTTAAGCCCTCTCTGATACCAAAACTGTAACATCTAAATTCATTTGTCAAACTAATAATTGTGACATCTATTATTCTTATTTGTAAATCAGCTTTGATACCACAAATTGTAACGTCACAACGTGGCTACAATTGGTACCTATCAAAGCACTCAACATCCGGGATTTTCCCGTCGGCCCCGCGATGTCATACACATCGAGATTTGCATGTCTGCCCCACGTGTGCTTGAATCCTCTGATACCACCAACTGTAACTATCGTCTTTGGTTGCAAATCATGGCATTTCATGTTCAGAAAGGCATACACATTAAGGTTTCTTCATCATACATATATAATCCCATATGTATTTAATGTACACATGTGTTAACTAATGTTAGGACCAGTGACCATAACTAGTTCCTATCAAATGCATGTACATGACGCAAGGAGAGAGAGTTGGAATTCAGCCAACGACCTGTGTTTCATGTGCCTCTATGCAAAACTTTATGTACCAAAGTGTCCAAAGTCTATGCTTCAGTATCTAAAAAATAATTGCGATTTGGTGAGTCGCGACTCAGTGAATAAAAACAATAATCAAATTCTCATGGCATAATCGATAATCAAATATCATCAAGATAAACTGTAAGTATAACAATTGACTATGCAAGTGCAAATGCAATAGCTTTGTTTTTGTCGTGACCGACCAAGGCAAACATTGCTCCCGGGATATTCATGTGATTCATGTAACATATGATTTGGGACCTATTGGTCCATCTTCTTGTAATTTGCAAGTGTTTGACAAGTCGGTCACAATGGGCCTTTTAGTTCCATATGCAAGTGCTTATTCACAAATGATATGCCAAGTAATCGTTAAGAGCATGTAATTCTCACTTGGCCTGTATTCCCATGTAACTTGTAACAACTCAATCATATATACATGTAATAAAATATAATCATATTATTCTCATGTAACATGTAACAATTCAATCATTCTCACTTGACTTATATTTTCATGTAACATGTAACAATTCAATCATATATACATGTAATAGAACATAATCATATCATACAATTATTGCATACAACCATTGAATCCAATTATGGTTTTTTACTCACCTTTTGATGTGACCAACCTTTATGGTAGGTTTGGTTCCCTCTCTATGGCTTCCTCAAAGTATTGAGATCCTAACATTTGATACATACATGGTTATAAGTATATCAAAATGATTATGAATGCTTGGTATGCAGTTATGGCATGATTCATGCAAGTATACCTAGTGTTTGTACATTTTTTCCTTATATGGCAGCTTGAGCTGGCTACACAGTCACAGCAATAAATCTCGATATACTTATCCAAATGGCTTGATTCTTTTTTTCAAACAAACTAGACATATAATGGGACAACATATTCAAATTTCAGGCTAATATCAGATACACACAAAATGTGGTGAATTTTTAAATGTTGCCCTATTGCAGTGTCCTATTAGTCTGAGTAGGTCTTACTCTTTTGGGCATATCTCAAATTTTACCAGTC
>CATIWR010076469.1:0-31930 GCA_949677035.1 Omphalea diandra | reverse complement strand
ACAATGCAACAGTGCAATTGTCATTGTCGTGTTTTTACAATTCACATGTCTAAATGATTATTTATTCTATGCATATGTTCATGTGAGATTTCATATCATTTGATGCAGTGTATATGCTCATATGTGATTTCATATCATTTGATGCAGTGTATATGCTCATATGTGATTTCATATCATTTGTGCAATGAATATAGTCATGTGATAATGCCAATGAATAGGGATAGGGATGTTACACGTTACCAATTCAGTGCTCCTCAATTTGAGGTGTATTTCCTCCCTTCATTTGTAGAGGCTCCTTTATAACAATGCTTCTTAGATAGAGTTGGGGCTATATGGACTAGTTGCCATATCTATGACATTTAAACTAGTTAAGATTCTCAACTTCATGATGGCGCAAACTACATGGCATGGTTGTGTGACCTTTAGAGCTATAGGCAACATAGTAGAAAATAATAGACAACGAACTTTCACATAAAAGACTTTTGTATTCACTTATCGTTTAAAATCATGTATGACTAATTCACTTTAGTCATGCAATTGTAGTTCCATTTGATATTATGCTTAACATTAATCATTTACATTTTGCACATTGCATGTTAATTAAGTGTATACCTTTTATTTTTATTGTTGGCACATTAGATCATCCAATTGTCTTGCATAGTGCCTCTGTCATACTCATCTTTTGCTTATTAATTATTGTCTTCTTTATTGTCGCCTACCTATCTTGTCAATGGTCCTTTAGTGGTTGGTCTCACTCTCATAACTTTTACTTACATTTATTTTATATTAATTTTTTTATACTCTAACTTTTGCCTAAGTTGCCCTTTTAGGTTTTCAACTTAGCGAGCTCTTTTTTTCATTTTTTTTCTCCATTTTTCCTCTTATTATCTTTATGTCATGACTTTTTCCTAAGTTGCCTTTTTAGGTTTTAATTTAGCAGTCAATTTTTCTTTTCTCACACCTCGTACAAAAATACTTCTTGAACCTGTCCAAGTTCACTAGCTTGGTGAATTTGTTCCCATCCATATTTTGCTAGTTTCACTGTGCCACCTAAGTATATCTATTTGACCATATAGGGGCCTTCCCAATTTAGCCTAAACATTCCTCGAGGATTTTAAGTCTATGATCAAACTATCTTCAACACTAAATTTGTAACACCTAGTTTCGCTTATTAAGTATGGGATTCCTATCCAAATAATCATATGTATAAAGGTTAACATATCATTCATACAAGACAAAAAAAAAAAAAGGGCATGTCGATTTCCATATAAAATGCATGTACATGTTAAATACAACCCACTGAATTTTGGTGACCATAAATTGATGTCTATCTAGGTATGTGTGCACGACATAAGGAGAGAGAGTGTTGGAATTCAACCGATAACTTGTGCTCTGTGTCTATGTGTAAAACTTTATGGTCCAAAATACCTAAATCTTATGCTTCTCTATTTGAAATAATAATTATGATTTTATGAGTCACAACTAGTTAATAAAACAATGATAATAAGATTCTAATGGCACAATCAACAATCAATTATTATTATAATACATCATGAGTACAAGGGTTAGCTTATGCAAGTGTAAATGCAATAGATTATTTGATTTTGTTGTGAGCTCACAAGGTGAACAATACTCTTAGGAATTCATGCAATTTAAGTAATATTAGATTTTGTTGGCTAACATATAATATATGATTCATTTGATCAATAACAAGTGCCACAATTGGACTTATTGGTCCTTTTGCAAAGTATTTTCAAGTGTTTGAAAATCCAGTCACAACATCCTTTTAGTTCCATATGCAAGTGTTCATTCACGATGGCATAACAAGTAATCATTAGGATCATATAATTCTCACTTGACTTGTATTCAAATGCAGAATGTCATAAGTCAATCATGTATAAACATAATAGAAACCAATCCTATCTTAAAATCATCACACATAAACATTAGAATCCAATTATGGCTTTTACTCACTTTTAATTTAACCAACCACTATGGTAGGTTTGAACCTCTCTCTTGGACTTTCTTAATGGGTTAAGATCCTAAAATTTGATACATATATCATTATAAATAGGTTTTCATGCTCGATATACAACTATGGTCATTTTTCATGCAAGTGATATGCTTATTATTCATATATGGCATATTGACCTCGCTACACTCTCACTTTAATAACTCTTGCTATCTTTATTCAAATGACTTGGCTCTTTTTTTTTTCACATAAACTAGACACATAGTAATACAATATAGTCAAAATTCAAGTTAACATGAGGACTATAGAAAATATAGTGAATTTTTTAATTCTACCCTATTTCAATGTTGGCACAATCTAATAAGGTCCTACACTTTTAACCATATCTCAAAATTTACAAATCCAATTGCAAACTTGATTTACCAGTAGCTACATAACACATAAAGGAACATTTATCATGCCATGCGAACTATCAAATTTAGTGTATAAGGTCACCAAATTAAATGGTCAATTTCAGGGTGAGCAAGTTTCAATATGTTGAGATTCAGTCACAATGAAGGAGCAATATCTCCTTACCCACAATATATTGGCCAAAACTATTTTACAATAATGTATATCAGACATAAATCTACAAATTTCATATTTGTTAGATCACTTAATTCTCATTTTATGGCCATCAAATTCTAGGTAAATTGAGTCAATAAGTTGAGCAGATTTCATTTGCTTTAAGGTGAGTCACAATAAAAAGAGGAATATGTCACAATAGAATTGGAATATTTTTTTCTAAAAAAACAAATTAATAAAAACTATTTCATTGGAATTTATAAGGGATATATACCTATAAATTCCATATTTTGTACTTTGTCAAAATTAGCACATAAGCTCATCAAAATATATGACAACAACTAGACTGAGGAGGAATCAATAGGTTGTGAACTAACCCTAATGAAAGAGCCATAGCTCTTCATGCACGTAATATCAAGTAAAACTAATTTACATGCTTTTAAATGAGGTATAAACCTATAAATTTTATGTTTAACACTTTCCTAATTCCTGTAACTTCTCAAACTAGTCCTCATACATTTCATTCATCTTAGTAAGGATATTTGTTACATTCTTATTTGCCATTTCAACTGCTTCGTTGGTCTGTTGCCTATAAGGTGATGACTTATGATAGGATGTGTTGTATTTTCCTAACATGATCTTAACCATTTCCTAAAAATGGACATCATTATTCGTAACAACATGGTATGGCACACCGTAGTGGCAAATGAGGTTTTTCTCAATAAACCATGACAACTACTTTGCCCCTAACTTACCAATGGCTTCAACCTCTACCCATTTTAAGAAGTAGTCCACTGCTACTACAAAATACATATGCCCTCTAATAGAAGTCAATCTCACCTCTTCGATCACATTAATGCCCCATGTCACAAATGGCCAGGTTAGGTCAAATTATATAGCTCAACAAGTGGTAAATGATTGAGACTACCATGAACTTGATATTTGTGATAGCTCCAAACCTTTGGAATACAATCGCATTCCATAGCAATTCAAAAATATTCCAATCTCAAAATTTTCTTTACAAATGCTTTTCCATTCATGTAGGGACCACAAACCCCTGCATCACCTACTCTATGACCCTATTGGCCTTTTTTTTCACCACACAATGCAAATGAACTCCATTAGGCATTCTCTAGTACATTACCCCATCACAAACCAAAACTATGATGATAACCTTCAAATCACATCCTTATCCTTCTTCTTAGCCCTTTCAGGGTATTTGTCATTCTCCAAATACCTTTGTATATCAAAATACTAAGGATGGTTCTTAATTAACACTTGCACTTCTCCTTTATTAATATAACATGATGCTTCAAATCAAACATTGTCCGTAATTTCATGGGCATTACCTCTAGCCCATCCCAAATGGAGACTAGAGTGGCTAAGGGATCCATCATTGCATTCTCTTCTTTTGGCAGATGATGGAATGTGTCTCTTTAAAAATTCTACACCAATCCCTTTACATGCTCTAAATACGAGCCCAAATGCTCTTTTTTCATATCTCATTCATTTGTTACCTATGATATCACGAGCAATGAATCTCCAAACGTCTCTGTTGTCTTTACCCATAATTGCTTTCAGAGTTTGAGACCTAGTGTGCATGGCTCATACTTAGCCATATTTATTGGTGGCCTTGTAGTCTTACTCTTTAGCTATAAAAAAGAGCTATCTTTTTGGGAAAATCAAAATTACCCTATACCTGTACCTTTCTTGTTTATAGCCCCATCAAAGTATACTCTTCATCACTGAGGCTCAATAGTTCCTAATCCTTTATCAATGAACTGGGGAAATTTAGATTCTACTTCTTTGAGGGGTTATTATGCCAAATATTCTGAAATCACACATCCCTTGATCATCTTTTTAGCTACGTACTAATATCAAACTCAGTCGACAAGATCAACCATTTTGTTAGTCTTCCTATCAGGATAGGGCTTCGTGTAGGTACCTAATCATATCAACCTTTTAAATTACTTCCATGAAGTACGATTAAAGGAAGTGCCCTAATTTATTTGTCACCTAAACCAATGCCAGACAAGTCTTCTCCACCTTGTTATACTTCTCTTTATAATACCATAACTTTTTTCTAAGATAATGCACATGTAACAATCATTTTCATTTACAAATCATGGTATTAATGTTTAAAAATACCTATGGAAAAAAGTTTATTCATCATACATATACAATATAACATGTATTTAATGTACATATATGTTAATTAATGTTCAAGGCTATAGTTCCTATCTAGATATATGTACATGACATGAGGACAGAGAGAGTTGGAATTCAGCTAATGACATGCGGTCCATGTGTTTTTATGCAAAACTTTATACACCAAAGTATCCAAACCCTATGATTCAGTATATGAAAAACATATTTATGATTTGGTGAGTTGCAACTCAATGAATAAAAATAATAATCAGATTCTTATGGCACAACAAACAATCAAATATCATAAAGATACATTACAAGTATAACAATTGACTATGCATGTATAAGTGTAATAGATTGATTTTTGTCATGACTTTGCAAGGAAAACATTGCTCTTAAGAATTCATGTGATTCAAGTGACATTTGATTTTATTGGCCAACATATAACAAGTGAATCATTTGATCAATAACATGTGCCAATAGGACATATTGGTCCCTTTTTCCAAGTGATTTGCAAGTGTTTGACAAGCCGTTCACAACATCATTTTAGTCTCATATGCAAGTGTTCATTCACAATGGTATACTAAGTAATCATTAAGATCATATAATTCTCACTTGATTTGTATTCATATGCAAAATGTAACAATTTAGTCACATATACATGTAATAGAACATAATCACACCATAAAATTATCACACATACATATTAGAATCTAATTATGGTTTTTACTAACCTTTTGATGTGACTAACCTTTATGGTAGGTTTGGTTCTCTCTTTAAGGCTTCCTCAAAGTGTTGAGATCCTAACATTTGATACATAAATGGTTATAAGTATGTCAAAATGATTATGAATGCTTGGTATGCAACTTTGGCATGATCCATGCAAGTGGACCTAGTGTTTATGCATATTTTTCTTCTATGGTAGCCTGAGCTTACTGCACTCTCACAGCAGTAAGTCTAGATATGCTTATCCAAATGACTTGATTCTTGTTTTAAAATAAACTAAACCCATAATATACAACATAGTCAACTTTCATGTCAATATAAGGCATACATAAAATGTGTTGAATTTTTTAATTTGTCCCTATTTCAATGTGTTATCGGTCTGAGTAGGTTTTACATTCTTGGATATATCTCAAATTGTACAAATCCAATTGCAAAAAGGATTTACCATATGTTACAAAACACATAATGGGACATTTTTTACATGTTACTCATTGTCCAATTCAGTCTATAAAGTCACCAAAATGAATAACCAATCTCAGGGTGAGTAGGTTTTCAACATGTTGACAATCAGTCATAATGAAGGGGCAATATCTAAACAATCATGTTAAATTTAGCAAAACAATTATACAAACATGTAGATTATACATAAATATATAACTTTGAAGTTTGGTACATTATCAAATTCTAACTCTATGGCCCTTAAATTCATTGAAAATATAATTATAAGATTGATGAGGTTTCATCAAGTTTAGGGTCAGTAAAAATCAATGAGTGATATTTCTTTCCATACAAAAAATCAAGTAAAATTACTTTACAAGTATTTAGAAGAGACATAACCCTACAAATTTCATGTTTTGTACTTTGTCTAAATTAGAACATAAGGTTATCAAAATTTAAGAAAACATAAAGACTGAGGTGATTTTAGTTGGTTGTGTACCAGCCCTAATGATGAAGCCCTTTCTCCTCACACACAAAAAATTAAGCAAAAATTTTTTACATTAATTTAGATGGGGCATAGAGCTCCAACTTTCATATTTAACACTTTCCATAAAATTCTCTTATAGTGTTATAAAATAATGGGTACAAAATTCTATTCTAATAACAAACCAACACAATCAGCTCTTATTTCTTTTGAATTTCAACTTCCATACATCTGTTCTACCTTAAATACTCCATAATTCTTACTAAAAATGGATGATCATTATTTCATGAGGGAGTAATTTCATGTGGGAAGAAGATAAATTAACTTACTTTTCCAGAACTAAAAAAGCTTAGGATTCTTTCCTAGGCAGCTCACTTTTCTTCCTCTCCTTCTTCTTCTTCCTTTCTTTCTTTCTTCCTTAGCTCTCTCTTTATTTTGTTGCCCCTTACATTTATCTTCTCTATTTTGATCCTAAATAATGAAAAATTCCACTTGTAAACCTATTATAATAAGACAAAATCATGGTGTCTCATTTCCATTGGTTGGAAGTTTGCTTTTCCTCTTTTAGTCCCTCTTCTTCACTCTTTTATCACCTCCATCCATTTCCAAATCCCCATATGCTCCTTATACTTTTAAATAATCTTTAAAACACCATTATTTATAATGTTATAACATGCACATAGCATAAGATAATTTGTCATGCAATTACACAAATATTACATACATGTTCAAGTATCCCAAATGCAATGGTACAAGTGTCATCGTCATGCATATCCAATTCACATATCAAAATGATCATTTCCAATGCTTATGTTCATGTAGGATTGAAAATCATTTATGCAATGAATAGGTTCATGTGAGAATGCTAATGAATGTGGATAGGAACGTTACATTTCTTCCATTCTTATGAAGAATTTCGTCCTCAAAATTTAATACCTGCAAACAACTATGGATATTATCGTTTAATATTCTCTTCAGTTTCCCATGTAGCCTATTCTTATGAATGGCTTCTCCATAACACCTTAACCAAAAGGATTTCTTGATTTTGTAACCGTTTTGTCTTATAACTAATTATTTTCACTGGTTTTTCAATGTAACTTACATCATCTGCAATTGTTATTGCTAAATCCCTAAAGATATGTGTAGGATCAGACCTACACTTTCTGAGCATACTCATATGAAATACATCAGAAATCTGAGCCATCTCTAATGGTAGTGCTAGCCTATAAGTCAATGGATCGATTCTTTCTAGGATCTCATATGGTCCTATATATTAAGGTCTAAGTTTCCTTTCTTGCTAAATCGAATTATTCCTTTCCATGGTGAAACTCGAAGGAACACTTTCTCTCCCACCTCATATTCCAATTCTCTTATGTGTTGGTCTCCATAACTCTTTTGCCTATCTTGTGCTAATTTATGAGTTTTATATGAGGGTAGGTTAGAATGTTTTGATCTATAATAAGCCTATTAACCCTTAGCATGCCTTCATATGTCTAAGCAAAAACCCTTTGATATTTTTAGAGTAGTTGTTTGAATCTTCTTCACTCTTATGGTGTGATATCATTGGTAATGGCCAAGACTTTTAGATTTTTCCACATGCCAAGGTTAAATGCAGTGGTATGCATATAACTAATGTTAAATATTCTCATGAAATGATGCATGCTATGCACACTACCATCAGGAAACACATCACACAAGTAAGCAAACTCATTATTCATTGCCTTTAAACTTATAATGAAATACATCATTATCTTTAAAGAGACTAGAAATAAGAACATTAATATAATCTAGAAAAGATAGCCTCTTCTAGTGTAATAACAAGTGGCTCTTCTGCGTACACTTTTTTCTCATTTTCCTCCATACTAGCTAGAATGCTTGTCTTCTTACCCTATGTAGCATCTATTTCATTCCCATTCTTTGTTCCATCTTCAGTTCCTATGATAGCTTTGATAATCCCCTCAAAACTATATTTCATATAATCATCTGATAGTTTAATCTTTAAGAAATGTACCCAGAGCATTGCCCTTTTTGCCATAGCTGGCTTAGTCCCTTTAACATGACATTGTACTTCCTAATTACCCACTTTCTTATTCGAGTTTACAATCATACCCTCAATATCCTTTAATTTTATCCATGCATAAGTAGCTTTAATGAATTTGCACGGCTCAATATACTCCTATTTTGGATCCAAGAAGGGTGGATTTTGCTATATCAAGTCAAACCCTTCCTTTGCATAATCTTCCCAAGTGGCCTAAAACTTCAGATCCAATAAATACTACTTAGTATATATATTGGTGTCCCCCTTTTTTATACTCCATGGGTTTGTCTAAAATGGTAGTAAAACACCCTACTTCCTTGGCAAGCTTACTCTCATGATATTCTTTCATGCCAAATAGATCTTTTTCAATCACCACAGATTGGGGCACTTCCATTGGTGCTTTCCCTATGTCAGTTCTATTAGCAGAGGAATCTCATTTGTTCAAAATCTTATTGACACACTTGTTCAACTCACCGGCAATTCTCTCTGCCATCTTATGGTTGAAGTCGTCTATCATCTTTTATAGGATCTCAAGTGGTATGGTTGGTTCAATAATTATGTCAACTTTTTGGCTTAGAGTCGGTGTCTTACTCTTTATGGCAATTAAGTTACCTATTAGTTTCCATGAAAGTTTAGATTGAGCTATAATGTTTGCAAGACCAAGGTTATCAATATGATGCATAATAAGTAATTGATGCATGAATGTGTGTTATGCACAAATCATTCTTGCACAAGATCTTTCCAACCTTATTCCTCCCACACGTGAGGTCTAATGGCTCTATCCTAGGTGGGGTCTCATTCTTATACCATCATAAGGCAAAAAAATGTATGTGATCACCTCATACCAAAAAGAGTTAAAGTCTCAAAAGAACATATACACAAAGGTACTAAAAGAAAGAACCCTTTACATTATTGGAAATAATATGTACATGAAAAGAAAAAGAAATCCCTTTTAAGATAGAGGGTTGCACATAGAAAGTATCTACATGACAAGGAAGGGGGATACATAAGTATTTACATGTTGGGGATCATTACATCAAGAGCGGTAAGGTAACTTTTATGCTTATGTTAAGGATACCTAACCATGTTATTTAAGGACTTTCACTCTCATTTGAAAAGGAAATGCAAACAAATAGGGTGCCTTATTCTAAGGTATTACTAGGTCCTACATGCGTTTAATAGCTAGAAAGGTTGTTATAGTTGGTGGCTTCTAAAATCTTAAAGGGTGGTTGTCGTAATCCTCCATTTGATATGCCCAAAAGTACAAGGCTTATAAATGATGAATCCTCCTCACAATCTCTTAAGCACAAATGGAGCTTAAGTCTTAAGTTTGGGGAACCATTGATTTGTATACAGGTAACTTAATGCTTATGGTGACGTATGAAGGCTACATGAATACAATGGACTTACTCAGTAATAAGGTTAAAATATTAAAAGTGAACTAGAGATTGAATATGAAGTTAATTTTGAGTCCCAAGTGGAGTCGCCAATGTGAGCACCTTGGGATTTTGCCTAAATAGTAGAATCATGCTTGCGACTCCATCCTTTTGTCGATCAATAGGGGGTCAAGAGGATGGGGACCTTTACGTTAGTAATCACTACAAGATATGGTGCGAGTTTTGATCGAAAGGGATCCTTTACGCCTTGCATGAGTTCAAAGCTTAAATCTAATTTAGGGATCATCAGGGGACCAAAATGTTGGGTGATAGTTGGTACCATCCCTAGGAAATATGGAGCTGCCACCTAACTTTAGTTGGGAAAAGCAAAATCTAAATTGAATGTAAGTCAATTAGAAGGCCAATTTCATCTTCACCCCATTAAAGATTGGTTGGAACTTGGCTATGACTTAGGAAAGTGGTTAGGCACCCTTAAATTGCTCAAATATTAGGATCTAGCCTTTAAGCATCTTTGGTTCACTTTTAATATGTTAGTTGAGTTGTTGATTAGTCTCATTAATAGTCTTAATCTTGCTTCTAATGCAATTAAGCCAATCAAGTCATTCCAACAATCTAAAGGGGAGAGGGATCATGCATCATGGTATAAGGATCACACACCTCATTATCTAAATATAACATACAAATAACATTATTCATGATAATCAAAGTTGATCATTTAGACCATCATTCATGGCCTAACTTAGGTTTAATACCTATACCATAAAAAAAAAAAAAGAAGCACAAGTTAACAATCAAATGGTAAAATGAAAGAAACAAAATAAATGAATGAAGCACATAAACAAAGCTACATTACCATGTCTCTCATGCAAAGGTGCCTAGGTATGCATCTAAATCCATAATCAACATACTCCTACATCACAAATCACTAAGCAAACAATAATCGAAATGTATGAATCATGAACTATGAAATGGATGAACATGTAATGCAAGGCATATTTGGATACTATTGCTAGCTTAAGGTAATAGTCATCATATAAGAGAGATCCTAGGGTTGATGAACCTTCCCTCTCTTTGCACATAAAGGGTTAAGAATCCATAGGCATTACTAACCATCAAGTGGGTTAGAATGCAAATCAAAAAGGGTAAATGGCCAAGATACTATTCACAAGCATTGAGTATAGATAAAAACACAAGAGAAGTTCTCAAGATCGATGGAACCATAGGTTCCTTACTTTGTCACTACCTTAAATTGATTAAAATAGAATCAAAATCACCATTAAATCAACATGAAAGACCATGAACACTAAGATTGAATGAACCATAAAAGCCATTTTGAAACCCATCAAAACTCTATTTTTGAAGTGATTAAGGGCCATTGGCTATCTAGCCTTGTCTCCTCTTGCCCTTAGAGTGATAAAAGGCCATGAAAGATCACTTGATAAGAGGAACCTAAATATGAAGAGAAGGGTTTTGTAAGATTATGCCTAGAAAATAATAGTTGTACAACCTAGACTAATGGGTTATATACCCTGTATTAAGGCTATACAACCCCAATTATAGGTTTTTGAAAATAAAATGGAAACTAAAAGGGGAAATAAGAAGAGGGGGGTTAATTCTTTAATGTTCCCTTAGAGGCACACCATGTATTCAATATCCTCTAAAATACTAAGGAATGCATAAGAAAAACAAGATTATGGCCTTGTTATATATTGGAATGAGTTGGGATGAGTTAAGGATTAGGGTTTTTATGCTAAGTATCCTTTGAGGATCAATTTTGGCAGAGTTTTGTTAAGGTTGTCTAAGCCTCCTCCCCTCTTCAAATATGAGGGGTATTTATGAGTGATGGATGATTACATTGGACCTTAAAATGGTTATAGTTGCACCACAAACATATCCAATCAAAGAAAGCAAGATGAATTTCATAGAATAAGGGTTACATATAGGTTGTATAGCCAAGAAAGTGTTGTACATCCATCTATTAGGGTTGTGGAGCCCTAAGGTTTAAAGAGAGACCGATTCTAGAATATTAAAAGGGTTAAGGTTTAGGGGAGCATTGTAAAACCCTAGATGTGTGTTATACAACCCTAATTACTGGACTATACATACCTGCTTTATGGGTTGCATAACATATATGCTCAGGTTGATAGCCTAGCTGTGGTTGTGAGTTTGGATTTGGGCTTTTGGCTTTAGGTTTGGCTTTAAGCTTCTCTAAGGTGTCCTAAGGCTTTTATTTTTTTTCTCTTTGGAAATTCTTTTTACATTATAAGGATGGATTTAGTGACTCTAATCATTATGCTTTGCATCCAAAGGTCTATAATCTGATGCTTACATGTACCTACCGACTTAGAGTGTTATATAGGCATCTCTGATAAGGATTATGTTAGCTGCCACAGTCCCTTTTTTTAAGCCTTATAATGTTCTTCCTTTTCTATTATTGGAACTATTTGATACTTTGGCTCTACAATATGATTATCGAGGCATGTTTAGAGGTCTTTTTTTTTTAACATTAATTTTGGATATTTAAACATCTTAATGTATTCTTTAAGTAGACATTCCCCCATTTTGCTAAACCTTAAATCTTTTTGCTAGAAATGGATGCCTATTTTTCCATTATGATATTTTTTTATGACCTAATTGAATGCATTTGTAAGTTTTGCCCACTTATGTTTGCATGTGTGTCTTGAAAAAGGTATGGATTGATTCAAGTGCTTAAAGTACAAGGAGGACTCTAATGTAGAATTTGTAGGAAAAGTGGTTTGCAATTAAGTTGTCTATTCAAACTATTCTTTTCTTGTACAAACTATTTAAGCAGGCTGTATAGCCATCTGCACATCTTTTAACTATCAAGCACTATCTACCTTCTCTCTTTTCCATAAAGCATTTCTCTTCAATTTCCATGCCCATATGTAACATTTTTATTTTTTCCAACATATATAAAAGCACTTTTAAAGTCACTCCCTCCTTAAATTTTGTCTAATCTCCCTTAGGTAGGTTTTCAAGCCCTTCGTTACCTTTAATCTATATGAATTAACATAAATTTTCTTTAATCACCTTGTGATTTATGGAATCCAATCACCCTCTCTTCCCACTTTTAAGAAACTAAAATATACAGCTTGTTATAGGAAATAATCATCATTTTTGAATGTCAGATTACTAGCATGGACTGTATCGCACTAACATGCTTGGATTACCAACATGTTTAAAAATGGAATTATTTGACTTGTGTTATGATAAGGTACGTACATGCTCTTTGGGAAGAGAAAATCCTCACATTCCTATTTCTCACTCTTCATTTTTAAGAGGCCATGCTATGGTAGCTCAATCTTGTTTTTGAACGAATGTTCTTATAGGAGACTTTTTTCCATGAAGGGATGACAAAATTATGGGACTTCACTATCATTAAAGGGATTGAGTTGGGGAGAATACTAATCCCTATAATTCTTAGTGAGACCATTATGGGCTTAGATAAAATGTTGCTAGGTATCCATGAGTCTTTCACTAGGAATTTGTTCTTGCTTTAAGTATATGTTCCCTTTATAATCTTTTTATTTTTATTTTATTTTTTTTCTCTCTTTTTCCTTTTGTATCCTTTTTTTCTTGCCTTAACTTTTACCTCACATTTTCAATCTATTAAGCTGCTCATTTTTTATTAGGCTGCCTTTTTGGCTTTCAACCTAGTGAGCATTTATCTTATTTTCATATTTATTTTTTCTTTCTTATTTTCTTTTAATTTTTCAAATATGGCTATAAGAGAAATTAGCTTTATTAGAGGCCTTTATTTATGAATATGAAACACTACTTTCTTCAACATTAATCAAACTATAGTTTTTTAAGAACGACTTCAACTAGAGCTAAATGGGTTGAATGAGTGTCACATATTTCAAATTTTGGTATTCATTGTACTTGTCCCTAATGAAGACAAATTAGGCTTACTCTAAGAACTTATGGAGGGTGTGCAATTATTATGACTCTATCATCTAGTACCTTTTATGATCTAGTCAAGGTCCATCACGAGTTAAGAGCTACACAATATATAATATGCTTTCTCCCTACCTTCACAAATGGACCATTGAATCAGTGCTTTTTAGATAAATTAGCGAACACCTAGATTGATTGCTACATCTATCACATCTTTCTTGTTGAGACATTTACCACTGGTGAAGCTTATTTTGAGGCTTGGTTATGTGGAAATTAGAGAAAATATTTTTTTATCTCATAAAAAAAATTCACAACAACATGAAACATATAGAGAAAGAACAACTTGCACTTCATTTAATTTAAAGAAATGTTTGACAAAGATTACTTTTGTTATGCAAATGCTTTTTCCTTTAATATTATGTTTGTCATGAATTATTATTATTTGCATAGAACATATTAAATGATCACTACTTTTAATAATGGCACATTAGATCATCTGATTGTCTTGATTAATGATTTTGACCTCTTGGTTCCTTATTCTTCGTTCCTACCCTTTTGTCATCATCTTCCCTTTTTACTATTTTATTATTCGCTTCACTAATGATCATTCACACTCTCTTAACTTTGCTTTCTTTATTATATTTTTTATGTCCTAATTTTTACTTAAAATGCCTTTTTGGATTTTTGATTTAACAACTTTTCTTTTTCCTTATTTTTTCTTTCTTCTTTATTTTTATGGCCTAATTTTTTCCTACTCTACCCTTTGGAGTTTTTGACTTAACAATATTTTTTTACTTTTCTCACCTATTCACATGATGTACTTCTTTAATCTATCCAAGTTCATCAATTTAGAGAATTCATTTTTGTCCATGTATGATAGCTTTATAGTGCTACTTGAATATATTTGTTTAACCACATAAGGACCTTTCCAATTTGGCTTGAATTTCCTTTGAGGATCTTGAGCTTGCATATTACTTTCAATACTAAATCACTAACCCTTATCGTGCTTTGACTAGGTCAATCTTCAAAACCACCTCATTTAAATATGACTTGAAATAATGTCAAACCTTCTTTGTGGCCCATACCATTGTTGAACACTTTTTCTACATCTGGTTGTATCTCTTTTAATATGGGAGTAACTTTTTGCTAAGATAGTACACTTCGTGCTCATTCCCTTCTCCATCCTCTTATGCTAATATTGCCCCCATAGAACTTTCCTCCATTGTCAAGTATAGAATCAAAGTCATACTTAACTTTAAGGTTTTTAATATTAGCATATTTGAAAAATACTCTTTTATCTTCTTGAAGACCTTTTGGCACCTTTCATTATGTACCACTAGCTAATATTTCTTAAATAAATTAAGATTGGCTCGTAGATAGGGTTAAATCTAGTTATGAATCTATTATTGTATTAAAGATGGTATAAAAATCCTTGAACTTCCTTCTCTGTCTTCGGTGTGGGCATATCTTGAATAGCCTTTACTTTGTCTGGGCCTACCTCGATAACCTTTTCACTTATCTTGTGTCCCAACAATTTGCCTAATGAACTTAAAACACACTTTTTGGGATTGAGCATGAATTGTAGTAGTCTACCATTTGCAAAAATTTTTCCAAGGCAACAAAGTGTCCTTATGTTTCACACTTCACCATCATATCATCAACATACACCTCAACTTTCTTATTGGTTAAATCATGGAACAATTTGATAGTCATCTACTAGTAAGTTGCTCCAGCATTCTTCAACCTCTAACGGATTACCTTATAGCAATATGTACCCTATTTAGTAATGAAAGCAGTCATCACCTTATTTGTGATAACCATAAGGATTTGATTATAACTTGAGAACCCATCCATGAAGGAAAACATGGCACAAGTCATAATTATATTGACTAAAATATCGATGTATAACTAAGGAAAATTGTCTTTGAAGCATGCTTTATTCAAATCCTTATAGTCCATGCACATTCTTACCCTTTCATCTTTCTTTGGCACCAACACTACATTTGCTAACCATTCATAATAATCAACCCTTTGGAGCATGCTTTGTTTAAATCCTTATAATCCATGCACATTCTTACCCTTTCATCTTTCTTTGGCACCAATAATACATTTGTTAACCATTCATGGTAATCAACCACCTCTAGAAACTTGCTTTCACTTGCTTTGCCACTTTGTCCTTCACTTCTTGTGGCCATTATGGTCTCATTCATTTGATTTTTGCTTTATTGATCTCGTGTGTGGGTAAGTCAGGATCTTATTTTAGCTATCCATTGATCAACCCCTAGCATATCCTCATACATCTAAGCAAAGACTTTTTGATACTTCATAAGCAATAGTTCAAACTTCCTTCACTCTTTGAGTGTGATGTCATTAGTAATGAGCAAGGTTTTAGACTTTCTCGTGTTCTAATACTAAATGTTATGCTCATAATTAATATTAAATATGCTTACGAAATTATGTGTGTCATGCACATTACCATTAAAAAAGACATCACACAAGTTGGCAAACTCATCATTTATTATTTTAAACTTAGAAATAAATTATATGATCATCTTCAAAAAGATTAGAAACAAAAACAACTAAGGTATATGGGGAAGGAGATTCTTCATGTGAAGCAACTACAACTTCTTTATTATCAACCTTCTTTTCTCCTTTAATATTCATTTCATCAATCGCTTTAGAGGTAGCATTCAAGTTACCATTCACCTACTGAAAACCCATTCCCTTCCTATTTCCATCTTTAGCCATGGCCCTTATAACCCCCTATAACTCTTGCTTCATTTTGTCATCTCCAACCTCAATTTTTATAAAGCTTTCCTATAATGCCATTCCATGTATTTCAACCTATTCATCATCACATGATACCTTTTATTACTTGATCCTCCACTTCCCCCACATTTTAAATAGAATTCATAATCATGTCTTCAATGTTTTCCAAGTTGATCCCTGTATACCTTCCCTTAACATAAACATTGGATCCCCTCTTCCCTTATCTTGGATCTTCATAAGGCATTTCCAGTTCAACCTAAGTAGCTTTGCTCCCCTTAACAAGTATTTTTATTTCCTCATACTTATTACTTTTATAGATACTACTCATAATCTTCATCAAACATCTTACACTTGTCATTCCATGTCTAAACCATATGAAGACCATATAAAATCATAAATTGATCCTTTCCTAATCTTCCACTAGCTTTAATATATGTTTACATTTATTATTCTTCTTATTCTTCTTCTTCTCACCCTCTTCATTAAACATGTCTTGATAGTTCCAATTGGTAGCTTATACACTCCTAAGTTGCATTTGAAAGAATGCTTATTTGATATTATCCATTTCCTTAGCTTTTGGTTGATTCTCATCCTCTTCAATAATCTCTTCTTATGACATTGTGCCATCTCATTTTCATTAAGAGACTTTTGTTCATTATTTTGAACACTTTATATATCCTATATCATAATATAGTAACTATTCATAATAAACACGGAAGGCTAAAAAACAAAACACTAAAAGATTGTATATTGGCCCAACCTCTATCATATTGCTAAACAAGAACTTCAAAATGCAGATTAGATGCAAATTTTAATATACTATTCCAAAAAGAAAATTAAATGCAAATGAGTGAATTTGCACACACAACAAGTAGACACTAAATGATACTTTAATCACAAATAACATAACAATAATTTAAACATAAATAACCTATCATCTCATCCATGCATGAAATAAAGAGTTTTTAATCTTTAATGCCACATAGGCTATCAAATATTATTGTCACGTAGGCTACTATATTTTGTTGCCACATAATTTGTAGGATATCATTGCCACATAGGTTATCATATTTTATTGCTTAGGCCATCAAATAATGTTGCCACATAAGTAATCAGATATTATTATCACACTTACTATCATATATTATTACCACACAAGCTATAGATCATTACACATAGGCTATCAAATGTTGTTGCTATATAGGCTATAGATCATTGCCACACATTCTATCAAATGTTGTTGTCACATAGGTTATCAAATGTTATTACTACACATGCTATAAATCATTACCACACATGTTATCAAATGTTGCTATTGCATAGGCTATCAAATGTTGCTTCCACGCATACTATAATATATTGCTACTTGCTTAAACAATATAAAGTAATAGTCCTTTAACAAATCATTTATAAATCCAACAATATTCTTACCATATAATGACTAACAACAATATCCATCAACCTTGGCAAATCATATCATAACATACATTCATTTTTGAGCCACAATTTATCAATATCTCATAAGAATAAGTAATTCATGAATATAACAATCTATTGGTCTAGGGCATCAAGAAGGGGGGTTGAATTGGTAGCTTGTTTTAAAATTGAAAAGAAGATTTATGTGTTTAGAAAGTGAAGAAGGAGATGAGAAGAATTAACACAAAAGTTTATAGTGGTTTAGGTGTCAACAAACTCTACGTCTACTCCCTAATTTTACATAATTGGGTATCTCACTTAACTAACCTAGTGTTTCTAAGCTCATACCAAACCTATACAACTTATGTTTTATGGCTCACACAAAACCCTTACAACTTGTGTTTTCTAGGCTTACACAAAAAACCTCTCACAAGTGTTTTGTATAGGTTCACACCTCAGCCTCTTAAAAGAGTTTTAGAATCTGGGCTAACTCTCAACCGACTTACAATGGTGTTTATTGCTCATACCAAATAATCAATAATACTCAAAGAATAATAAAGAATGAGTAGCAAATTAGCAAGAGTTTGGTTACAATTAATATAAGTCTCTTGCATTTACATATGTTTGATGGAGTATTTATAGCTCACATCCACTAAAGAGACGTTAACTCTAAAACTATCCTAAAATCTCCAAGTTGTGCTAAGCAGATTTTGCATTAAATGGATGTTAGGTAGAAGTCGCAATCATTGTTATCATTTCGTGGTCGGGAATTTCCAATTTGCACTGAGGAGTAAAAAATCACGATAGAGAACCTGTTTTATGTGTAACGACTAGTCCATGTGTCATTCATCCATTTGTTGTTTAAGAAATGTAGTCGTCGTGTTCTACCAAATTCTCAAAAGTCCCAATCACGAGTTTAATTTATCTTAGGTGAGACAGAGTCTACAAATTCTTATGTTTGGAAAGGAAATTGCAAGTTCTTAAGTCACGATCATGGCCAGTTATTCGCCCTTACAATTTTTGATATCCAACATTCGCCTTGGACACTTGGTGTGTTGTGGTTGTGGCTTTGGTTCCCCACTTTGTCAATATGAGATTCTTGGTTGTGACACAGGATGTGATAGCGACCGTGAATTCCTCTGTGACTCAACCTTATTTCCTTTGGCTAAGTTGCGGCTATGAATTTGCCCAAAAATTCCTCTGGTCTCGCTCCATCCATTCTTATAGCTGACTCGTAGTCGCAATTTATAGGATTCAGACCATGAATTTGGATGACCTTCTTAAGTTTGGAGATTTTGATTTTCATCCAACTTTCAATTAAAAAACTATATTATAAACTACAAAACAACACTTAATGAAAACATTAGCACTGATCAATCTCTATTTTCAAGATCAAAAGAGGTTCAAGACTTAGTTTGATCAACCTAATCCAACAATATCCCCCTTTTTAATTTTGACAACTTGGATTAATCTTAAGGAAAATCAAATCCATGAGTTGTGAAGTTGGGATGGTCAATGATGAAATACTTAAAGAATTTCTAGTCAATGATCAAAGAAAAAAAAATTCTAAGTATTCTAAGTTTGAGAAAAAGAATTGCTCTCTCACAACTTATGCTTTTCTTAAGAACATTACTTATTTTTTCTCCATACTTCTCTTTCTCGCCCTTTGGCAAGATAAAAAAAAAGGTAAATATAGAAGAGTAAATGAATTGCATAAAGGTGAAATAAAGAGATTATAACGAGCAAATAATAACTCACATAATTATAAGAGTGGCAATCACATAACATAAAAAATTGCAATAACATAACAAATGAGACAAAGAATTTGCAAATTAAACACTTTTATTTATTTATAAATTATGGGATCAACAATGTTTACATGAAGAAATTAAAAAGAAAATATACAAAATAGAAATTCTAAAAACAATCTAAAAGATATGAGAATTGTCATCATCTCCAAAATTGTCTTGTTCTTCATTATCTCCTCTTCTCTCAGCTTCATCACCATTCTCAACCTCTTTATTGTCCTCCTCTTCCGATGTGTCCTCCTAATCCTTAAAATCTATAAGATAGTAAGGAGGAACACCTACTTTCTCTTATAAGTGCACTAAGTCATTGTGTATGTGGGAAAAAAGGAGAAATCTTCTCTTGAGCATCCTCATCACCTTATCCAATTTTATATTAATAGTGGCAAGTGATATTTTGGTCTTAAGTTTTAGTTGAGGAGGTTGGACTAGTTCTTCTCTTTCTTAAATGACAAGTCTTTTTCTTTTAAAGGCTTAGGTTGTTTCCAACCGTTTTTCTCCAAAAGTACCTAAAGTGTAAGCATAAAAATCAGGGTGAATAGCTTTTGCATTGACGAGGTAAGTGAGGTCCAAAAATTTTTGATAGGGAAAAAGCTTCTTATTAAGGAATTTTTCATTTTCCTCATTAAGAGCACTAACATATAAGTAGACTGCAATCACATGAGAAGGAATAAGAAACTGACTCTTTGGTTTGGTGCTAATGTAAATCAATTGATCCATAATATAACAACTAATTTATATAGGTTTGTTTTTTACAAGGTAGAATAGGAAAGCAAGATCCTTTTGGGACACATTTTTGTTACCATCCCCTCTTACATTAACATAAAAGGTGATGATATGATGAAGTAACCAAAAAGGTAGGGTTCAGACATATTTGGCTAAGGAGATTTTAGGGTCATGTTTGGTCACGATGGAAATTTCAGACCAAAACTCAAAATAGATAACATCAAGAGCATAAATGATGAACAAAATGTCATCTTCGACTTGAAGGTTGAAAAGATGAGATAATTGTTCAAAGGTAATGAAAAAAGGGTCTCCAAAAGCACAAAATACTAACTCATATTGGCCGGCATGAGATTTTGGTCTCTGACTTATTGTCACAGTACACATGAACTCTCACATGATTTCTTTATATCCAGACTCATCACGAAATATGAATTCATTCCACGCTAGATTAGAAATAAATGCATGGATTTCATCTTTGATTGTTAGTGTCATAAGAAAAAAAGTATGAGGGATTTTGTTTGATAGGATGATCTTGGAGGCATTTGCCTTGTAGTGATCCTTCTCTTCTTTTGTAATCCCTTTCATATGGTGCAGACTCGAAGGTCCATACGTCTATGCTACTGCTTTTCCCTTCTCTGTTCTTAAAGCTTTGTTGGGGGCTATTTGAGAATGAAGGAAGATTTGAAGATGTGAGAGTAAGAAATAAGATGGATTAAGATATCTTAGAAAGAGTGATGAAAAACATTGTTTATGGGGCTTTGTATAGGTTAAGAAAGGGTGTGAAAATGGCTAAAAATGATAAATAAAAAAAAAAAAAAAAGAATTAAATGAAGAAGTGCAACGGTTGGCAATCGAATCACCATAATGTGTGACAATTACACAAATTTGCGAACACGATCTGAAAGTGGCGACCTCTAATTCTAAAAAATGTGAGTAACGGATAAAAAATCATCGAAAAATGACACATACAGCGGTCAAAAGTTTTGAAATTTGAACAAATTTATGGTAGGGATTAAATGTTATGACCGCGAATTGATGGTTGTCAGCTGAAAGATAAGTACCTATAATTCGCGACCGTGAACCATGAAATAACAACCACAAATTACAAGGCAAAAAGATAACTATGAAATTTTAAGACTTGACATCTAACACTGTGATCCACTTTGATATTTTGATGTTTAATTCATGCAAGTTGACATTGAAAAGCATAATTGTACATAAAATTAAGACATCTAAAAGGAATAGACATCACATACACCACACAAGGCAATCATTCAATCATGGAGTAATGCAACATGTAAAATTATCTAATTTTTCACTTTATGGAGCTTCCATTAGGCATTCCCAACTCTTTTTTGATGAAGTTTACTCTTCATTGAAAGGTTTAGTGAAAATGTCAACAAGTTGATGATTTGTGTCTATAAATTCTAGTACAACATCACCATTTTGGACATGATCTCTAAGAAAGTGATGCCTAATGTCTATATGTTTACTCCAAGAGTGTTGATGGGATTCTTAGAAAGATTGATTGCACTAGTGTTATCACATTTGATGGGAATGTGACTAACCATTTTGCCATAATCCTTTAATTATTGTTTCATCTAAAGGACTTGGGTACAATAATAACCCGCAGTTACATATTCAGCTTCGGCGGTGGATAAGACAACCAAAACTTACTTATTGCTAAACCAAGACACTAAACATTTTCCTATAAATTGTTAAGTTCTAGAAGTGCTTTTCCTATGTAAAAGACTATTGGCATAATCTGCATCCAAGTAACTTATGAGACTAAATGAAAAATCTTTAGGATACCACACCCGTAAATGCAATGTGCCATGTAAATATTTGAAAATTCTTTTGACAACATTCAAATGAGATTCTTTGGGACAATATTGAAATCTAGCATACATGCATACACTAAACATTGCATCGGGTGTAAAAGTGGTAAGATAAAGTAAAGAACCGATCATACATTGATATCTCTTTTCATCAACCGTCTTGCCTAATTCATCCATATCTAATTTGATGGTAGCACTCATGGGTGTTCTTGCTACTTTACATCCATCCTGCCAAATTTCTTGAGAATGTCCTTTGTGTATTTAGCTTGGTGGATGAAGATCCCTTATTTAGTTTGATTGATTTATAGACCAAGGAAAATCTTAAGCTCTCCCATCATGCTAATCTTGAATTCCCTAGTCATACACTTAGCAAAATACTCACATAAATAATCATTAGTAGCACTAAAAATGATATCATCAATATAAATTTGTATTATTAATGTATCATAATTATGCCCTTTTACAAACAAAGTTGTGTCAACTTTTCTCTTTTCAAAATCATTTTTCAAAAGAAAAGAATCAAGCCTTTCATACCAAGATCTTGGAGATTGTTTCAAACCATATAAGGCTCTATTCAATTTAAAAACAAAATTTGGAAAACTATGAGATTCAAAACTAAAAGGTTGTTTAACATAAACTTCCTCCTCAATAACATCATTTAGAAAAGAATTTTAGACTTCCATTTGAAAAAGTTTAAAGTTCATATGACATGTATATGCCAAAAGAATCCTAATGGCCTCTAACCTTACCATAAGGCCATAGGTTTCATCATAGTCTATGCCTTCCTCTTGGATGTAACCTTTTGCAACCAATCTAGCCTTATTCCTAGTGATGAATCCTTGCTCATCTAACTTGTTCCTAAACACTTATTTGCCATCTACAATTGGGTGTTCCTTTGGCCTAGGAACAAGTTCCCATATGTTATTTCTCACAAATTAGTTGAGTTCCTCTTGCATAGCAATCACCCAACTCTCATCATCAAAAGCCTTATCAATAGATTTTGGCTCAAATTGAGAAACAAAGGTAAGATTATTGTATAAAAAGTTAAGTTGAGATCTACTACTTACACCATTTGAAGTATCACCAATAATTAAGTCTTTAGGGTGATGCTTGGAGAATCTCTAATCCTTGAATAGATCTCAGCTTGGCAATTTTTCTTATTGATGTTATTGTTCTTTATATACTCTTAATGATTTGTCCTCATCTCTATCCTTGTCTTCCTCTCTTATAGTGTGCTCTAATGCTAATTTCTCAAAGTCGCCAATAAGATTAATAATAAAAGAACCTTTCCCAAGATCAAGCTTACTAGATTCATTAAATACAACATTTATATACTCTTCAACAGCCATTGAACTCTTATTAAAGACCCTACAACCCTTGTTAGTGGTTGAATAACCTAAGAATATGCCCTTATTAGTTTTTTAGTCAAATTTCCTAAGATTATCCTTAGTATTCAATATATATCACTTGTATCCAAATACTCTTAGGTATGATAACTTAGGCTTTCTACCATTCCATAGCTCATAAAAAGTTGTATTGAGAATGGTTCTTTTGAAAACTTGATTCGTAATATAACACGAAGTATTGATAGCTTTAGCCCAAAAGTAATTTGGCAAAGAATACTCATTAAGCATAGTTCTAGCCATCTCAACTAGTGTTATGTTTTCCCTCTCTACAACACCATTTTGTTGTGGTTTTCTAGGAGTTGAAAAATTATGGAAAATCTTATTCTGTAAGCAATAAGATTCAAAATACTCATTTTGAAATTATTTTCTACGGCCACTTTTTATGAAGGAAATGAAGTTACCCTTTTCATTTTGAATCCTTTTTGCAAAACTTTTACAAGCATCAAAAGTGTCATGATTATGAACTAGAAAGGAAACCCAAGTAAACCTATAGTAATCATCAACTAGGACTAGTGCATAATGTTTCCCACCTAAGCTAGCACTACTAGTAGGTCTTATCAAGTCCATATGAATTAATTGAAAAGGTCTATATGTACTTACAACATTCTTTGTTTTGAAAGAAGACTGATGTTGCTTCCCCATTTGGCAAGGGCCACATGTCTCATCATCAAAAGCCTCATCAATAGATTTTGGCTCAAATTGAGAAATAAACGCAAGATTATTATCTAAAAAAGTTAAGTTGAGATATAGTACTTACACCTTTTGAAGTATCACCAATAATTAAGTCTTTGGGGTGATGCTTAGTGAATCTCCAATCCTTGGATAGATATTGACTTAGCAATTCTTCTTATTGATGTTGTTGTTCCTTATCTACTCTTGATTATTTGTCTTCATCATTATCCTTGTCTTCCACTCTTATAGTGTGCTTTAATTCTAATTTATCAAAGTCACCTACAAGATTATCAATAAAAGAACCTTTCCTAAGATCAAGCTTACTAGATTCATCAAAAACAACATTCATAGACTTTTCAACAACCATTGAACTTTTATCAAAGACCGTATAGGCCTTGCTAATGGTGGAATAACCTAAGAATATGCCCTCATTAGTTTTTTAACCAAATTTCCTAAGATTATCCTTAGTATTCAATATATAGCACTCGTATCCAAATACTCTTAGGTATGGTAACTTAAGCTTTCTACCATTCCATAGCTCATCAGAAGTTTTATTGAGAATGGTTCTTTTAAAAACTCGATTTGTGATATAACACAAAGTATTGATAGCTTCAGCCCAAAAGTAATTGGGAAAAGAATACTCATTGAGCATTATTCTAGCCATCTCAACTAGTGTTCTATTTTTCCTTTCTACAACACCATTTTGTTATGGTGTTATAGGAATTGAAAAATTATGGGAAATCTCATTCTATAAGCAATAAGATTCAAAGGACTCATTTTGAAATTCTTTTCCATGGTCCTTTTTTATGAAACAAATGAAGTTACCCTTTTCATTTGAATCCTTTTTGCAAAACTTTTATAAGCATCAAAAGTATCATGATTATGTGCTATAAAGGAAACCCAAGTAAACCTAGAGTAATCATCAACTAGGACTAGTGCATAATTTTTCCCACCTAAGCTAGTACTCCTAGTAAGTCCTATCAAGTCCATATGAATTAATTGAAGAGGTCTTTATGTACTTACAACATTATTTACTTTAAAGGAAGATTGATGTTGCTTCCCCATTTAGCAAGGGCCACATGTCTTGTCTTTATAAAACTTTAACTTTGGAATACCTTCCACTAGCTTTCCTTTTAATAAGCTTTGCAAAAGCTCCATGCTAGCATGTCCAAGTCTTTTATGTCATAGCCAAGCTTCATTACTAGGAGACATAATACACTTAAAAGATTGGTTAGCCAAATTGTCTAAGTCAATTAGATAGGTATTGCCTTCCCTTTCACCCTTGAAAACTACCTTTTTATCCACTAAAGTGGTAACTTGGCTTCGTCTAGGGTCAAAGGTGACTTTATTACCTTTGTCACATAATTGACTTGCACTAACCAAATTATGTTGCTAGCCATTAACAAGTAGAACACCATTAATTAAAGAACAACCATTTTTACCAATGGTCTTAATGCAAATTACCTTACCCTTGGCATTGTTACCAAATGTGACAATGTCACATTCTTTTTCCTTTAAGGCCATGAATATCTTCATATCACCCACATATGCTTTAAGCATCCACTATCAACATGCCAATCATTTGCTTCATTGGTGGCTGCCAAACACCCCTACACAACATAAATAAATCATATTTGCTTTGGTACCCAAGTATACTTGGGTTTTAAGGGGTTAGATTTTGAAGGATCCTTCAACTTGAGTTGAGCCTTCCTAATGTAACAATAAAAATTTATATGTCCATATTTCATGCAATAGTGACAGTGGAGTTTAGACTATATGTCTTGCTCTTGCGCATTGTCTTGGTATGAGTGGGAGGTTTTCTCATACCTACTTGATGTGTATGTGAGCATGAACATGTATGAATGGCCGTAGGTGTAAATTTTTTGTGTGTGTTTGAGTGAGCATGCCTTTTGTTATACATGTATGCATGATTGGCCTTTTTAGAAATAGTCTTAGGGCCTTATTGCACCTTTCCCTTACCTTTAGACAATGGGGGCTTACTGCTTTAAGCACTTTTCTATCCAATAACCTCAATACTTGAAGTTTGAGGTTTTGAGGCCTTGACGAATATTGTGAGTGAGAGAGTAAAAGAAGAAGAGGCTCCATTGAAGCCTAGACCATGCCTAATCAAGGGAGGCCTTTGTGATGCAGTGAGTGTATCCAAAGCTTCCTTACCCTTATAGAAGTTAGAAATAAAGTTTCTAAGGTCAATGACTTATCCTTTCAAAGAGTCATTCTATTTTTTTCATGAAATTGGAGATGAAAATGATTTGGAAAGACTTTTCATAGATTTTTTGAGTTCTTCATTTGAAGCCCTAAATTCGCTTATACAACTATTTAGGGATTTAAATTCATCCTTTAATTTAGTACACTTCTTCTTGTAAGTTTTCATCTATGACTTATATTTGTCACATTTCATGGTGAGAGATTCTAAAAACTCATCATCTACACTATATAGTTCATTAAATTTAGAATAAGAGTGAGGTGAAAAGCTTACCTCATTAGATGAATCCTCTTGAGTCATGAAACATAGGTTTGCAACCTCATCCTTTTCATCTTTTTCACTTAAGTTATCATCCCATGTGGCTTTAAAGCTCTTTCTTCTTTTTTCCCCCCTATCTTCTTCTTCTTCTTCGACTTGGGGCAATCATATTTGATGTGGCCTTACTTTCCACATTCACAAAAAGTGACATCATTTGATCTTTCATTATAAGTTGGACTTGTTTTCTTGAAGTTCCTTATTTCTTTCCTTCTTCTAATCAGGTCCTTAGTTATTTTAGAAAGCATTACAAGTTCATCCGCCTCCTTGTCACTCTCCTCTTAACTTGAGGCTACTTCTACTTCCTTCTCCTTTGATGATGACTTGAGTGCCAAGGTCTTCCTTTCTGATTTTTTAGATTTTTCTACTTGACCTTTCATTCTCCTCATTTCTTCATGCTTCTTTAAGGCCAACTCATGAGTTAAGAGTTTTCCTATTTAGACATCCATTGGTACCTTCCTTATCTCCAAGTTAGACTCTTAGATACTACACACTCTTACATCAAAATTTTTAACAGGTAAATATTTTAAAATTTTAGAATTTACCTCATGGCTATTGTGAACCCTCATAAACTTTTTCATGTTGGTGATAATAACAATGAGTCGATTTATCATATCTATTATGTTTTCTTCCTCCTTCATCATGAAAAGCCCCCACTCCATCATATACATTTCAAGTCTGATGGATTTCACTATGGTGGTGCCCTCATTATAGTTCTCCAAAGCCTTCCAAATACTATGAGCAGTGAGACAATGTTGTACTCTTCTAATTTATTCTTTTGAGAGAGAACTTAGAATGATTGTCATGGCTATTTTGTTTATTCCATTGGATTTTTTTTTGTGCTTCAACCCACTCCTCTCTAGGGATTAGCTTATAACTTCCATCCACTACCTTGGTAGGTGGCTTCCACTCTTTTGCAACAATATCCTAAAGGTCTACTGCATCACTACCTAGATAGATTTCGATCCTATACTTCTAATGAGTATAGTCTGCTCAATCGAAATAAGGCTTGAGGTGAGTGTGGCTTCCTTCTTGTGCCATGATCTTTACTTATACAATTAAGATTTTTAGTGAGACCTGGCTCTAATACTGCTTGTTGGCCTAGGGCACCATGAAGGAAGGTTGAATTGATGGCTTGATTTAAAATTAAAAAGAAGATTTACATGTTTAGGAAGTGAAGAAGGAGATAAGAAGAAAAAACATAAAGATTTATAGTTATTTGGGTGTTAAGAAACCCTACATCCACTCTCCAATTCTACACAATTAGGTATCTCACTCAACTAACCTATTGTTTCCAAGCTTACACCATACTTATACAACTTATGTTTTATGGTCCACACAAAACCCTTACAACTTGTTTTTTCTAGTCTCACATAAAAACCCCTCAAAGTGTTTTGTATAAGCTCACACTTCAACCTCTTGCAAGAGTTTTAGAATTTAGGCTAGCTCTTAATCTACTTATAATGGTGTTTATTGCTCACACTAAATAATCAACAACACATAAAGAAGAGTAAAAGAGTGAGTAACAAATTGGCAAGAGTTTGGTTACAATTAAATCAATTCTCGTGCATTTACATCTATTTGGTGGAGTATTTATAGCCCATATCCACTAAAGAGTTTGGTGGAGTATTTATAGTCCATATCCACTAAAGAGACGTTACTTTAAAACTATTCCAAAATATCCAAGTTGTGCTAAGCATATTCTACATTAAATGCTTGTTAGGCAGAAGTCACGATTGCTATTATCACTTTGCAATCGCGAATTTCTAATTTGCAAGGAGAAGCCAAAAATTGTGACAGAGAACCCCGTTCTGTGTCTAACGGCTAGTTCACATATCATTCATCCATCCATTTGTTGTGCAATAAATATAGTCGTTGTATTCTACCAACTTCTTAAAAGTCACGGTCGTGAGTTCAATTTGTCTTGGGCATGACTGAGACCACGAATTCCTTTATTTGGAGAAGAAATTGCAACTTATTAAGTCACAATTGCGACCAATTATTGCCCTTACGATTTTTTATATCTAACAGTTGCCTTGGACACTTGGCATGATGTGGTTGTCACTTTGGTTCCCTCATTTGTCACTATGAAATTCACTATCGCGACATAGGATACAATAGCCATTACGAATTCCTCTATCACTTAATTTTATTTCCTTCGGCTAAGTTGTGACTGCAAATTTGCCATCAAATTCCTTTAGCCTAGCTCTATCCATTCTTATAGTTGATTTGCAATCACAGTTTATAAGACACAGACTGTGAATTTGGATGACCTCCTTAAGTTTGGAGATTTTGATTTCCATCTAACTTTCAATGAAAAAACTATCTTATAAACTACAAAACAATACTTAATGAAAACATTAGCACTGATCAATCTCTATTATCAAGATCAAAAGATATTCAGGACTTAGATTTTATTGGACTAAGTTGGTTAAACCTAAGTCATAAAGCTCTTTTGATTTTGACAATAGAGATTGATCAGTTCTAATACTTTTATTAAGTGTTGTTTTACATAATTATAATTTAGTTTTTTCATTGGAAACTGGATCGAATTCAAAATCTCCAATCTATCTCCAATCTTGATAAGTTCATCTAAATTCGCAGTGTGTATATCCTAAATCGCGACTGCGAATCAATCATAAGGATGGATAAAGCTAGGCAAGAGGAATTTATAGGCAAATTTACAATCGCGACTTAGTTGAAGGAAGTGAGTTTAAGTCATAGAGAAATTCACGGTAGGTATCGCGTCTGGATTCATGATCGTGACTTTCATAGTGACAAAGGAGAGAACCAAAGTCATAGCCAAAACATACTAAGTGTCCTAGGCAACCGTTGACAATAAAAAATTAGGAGGGCAAATTATTAGTAGTGACCATGACTCAACGAGTTATAGTTCCCTCACCAAACAGAGGAATTCGTGATTTCAATTTCGCCTAAGACATAGTGATCTCACGATCGCAACTTTGAATAAGTTGGTATAACACAACGACTGCATTTCTTGGACAACTAACATGTGGACTAGCCGTTAGACACAAAATGGGGTTCTCTACCATAATTTTTGGCTCTTCAATGTAGATTGGAAATTCACGACTGTGACTTTCGCCTGATAAGAATTTAATGCAAAATTTGCTTAGCACAACTTTGGGATTTGTTGATAGTTTTAGAGTAACGTCTCTTTGGTGCATGTGGGCTATAAATACTCTACCAAATAGATGTAAATGTAAAAAATTCATTAATTTGTAACCAAACTCTTGCCAATTTGCTATTCAATCTTTCATTCTCATTTATGTGTTATTGATTGTTAGGTGTGAGCAATAAACACCATTACAAGAGGTTGAGAGTTAGTGTAACATCCCTAGCCACATTCATTGATATTATCACATGAGCATATGCATTAGATAAATAATCATTTAGAAGCACCATTGCATTTGGGGACACTTGAACATATATGTAGTGTTTGTATAGTTGTATGGCAAATTATTTTATGTTGTGTGCATGTTATAATATCATAAATAATGGTGTTTTAGAGTTTAATTAAAAGTATAAGGAGTATCTAGGAATTAGGAGATGGATGGAAGTGCTTAATGAGTGAAAAAGAGGGACTAAAAGCAAAACTTGTAACTTTCAACCAATAGGAAACTAGCCCCAATCTTTTGACTTATTTAAGATAAAAATACAGACCATTAGGGTCAGATTTTGAGGAACAAAATGTGGGGTATACCAGAAACAAGAGAGAGCAAAGGAAGAAGAAAGAAAGGAAGAGGAAGAAGAAGAAGAAGAAGAAGAAGAAGAAGAAGAAGAAGAAGAAGAAGAAGAAGAAGAAGAATAGAGGGAGAAGAGTGAGCTGCCTAGGGTTTTTCAATTCTAGGACAGTAGGTAAGTAAATTTATCTTCTTCTCAATTGGAATTAACATCTCATGAAATGTTAATCATGCATGGTTAGTGAGAATTATGGAGTAATTGAGGTAGATCTCTTGGATGGAAGTTGTAATCCAAGAGAATAAGAGCTGATTCTGTTAGATTTTGGTGTTAGAGCAGAATTTTGCACCCAGGATTTCGTAACCCTAGAAGAGGAATTAGGGAAAGTCCAAAATATGAAAGTTGTAGCTTTATGTCTCATATAAATGTGTATGAAAATTTTTGCTTGATTTTGTGTATGTGAAGAGATATGACCCCTTCAATAGGACTAGGTCAAATCCGAACCGAGATGATATAACCTTCTGTTTTCTTATATTTTGATGGTTTTATGTTCTGATTTTGACAAAGTGTAAAACATAAAATTTGTAGGATTATGTCCTCTATAAACACCTGTAAACCATTTTTGATTGATTTGCTGTGTGGAAAGAGTTATGGCTCATTGATTGGGACTGACTCTATACTGGAGTGAAACCCACCTTTCTTTTGAATCTATTTTCCAAGTATTTTATGGCCATAGATTCAGAATTTGATGATTGTCCAAACTTGAAATTTGTACATTTATGTATGATGTACATACTTGTGAAATAGGTTTGCCAAATTCGGCAAGGATGTTGAGATGTTGTCCGTTCATCATGACTGGTTTGCAATATGTTACAAACCTGTACATCCTAAGATTGGTCTTTTGTTTTGGTGACCTTATAGACTGAATTAAATAATGAGTAAAACATATAAAATGTTCCTTCATATGTTTTGTAATTGATGGTATATTATCATTACAATTAGATGTGTACAGTTTGAGATACACCCAAGAGAGTAAGACTTACTCAGACTGAAAGGACACCGCAATAGGGCAACATTTAAAAATTCACCACATTTTGCGTGTGTCTGATATTGACCTGAAATTTGAATATGTTGTGGGTTTATGTGTCTAGTTTGTTTGAAGAAAAGAATCAAGTCAATTGGATGAGTATATCTAGAGTTATTATAGTGAGAGTGTAGCAAGCTTAGGCTGCCTTATTAGGAATATAGGCATAAACATAGGTCCACTTGCATGGATCATGCACCAAGCATTCATAATCATTTTGACATACTTGTAACCATGTATGTATCAAATTCTAGGGTCTCAAAACTTTGAGGAAGCCATAGAGAGGGAGCC